>JAODUG010047927.1:0-16021 GCA_027564795.1 Aphredoderus sayanus
GGTTTCAAACACACACCTTGTTGTGCCAGCAGTGCACATCCTATGTCTGTGTAAGCTGTAGAATTAGGTTTAGCGCCTTCAATCTGCCACATAGAGCTAGTGATTTGGGTCATTCTGACCCAGAGGACATCACAAGGGATAAGCAGTAACCACAGCCTTCTTATTTAACAGACTTGCAGCCAGACTTCTTAAGTTTCCCAAGGAATTCTTCAGTATAAAGAAATGTCTGATTTGGTCATTAAGTTATATAAATGACCGATTTGGTCATTACGTTATGCAAGTGCAAGTTACCCAGATGTTTTTACACTCATTTGGCAACACAACTGTGTTATGGTGATGCCAGTGCCACAAATGTCCACCCCATATTACTTTTAGTGTTGAAACATAAAAAGCGTAGATTCAGAAATGTTTTGTGCTATTGTTAATGCACTACTCTACTTTAGCTGTGTTGACATTTACATTACAAATGACATTTGTCTTAAGTGACTCTGATTTTCAGGTGAAACCTGTGGAGCTTGCTGACTTCCTGCAGCTCAAGAAGTGTGAAGGCTACTGCATTGTGGGAGTGGAGCAGACAGCTAACAGTCGGAGTCTTCAGGACTACCAGTTCCCCGAAAAAACCCTTCTAATCCTCGGGTATGGCAACAGCAACCTCATCATACTGTACACTAATGTGCTGCTCTATAACTCACCATGTCCTGTACAAACCAATGTATTGACCACGTGAGCACACAGCACTTCATGCAAGTAGATCAGTCCCTCCATAGGACCCTGTTAATATCAGGCTGATAAAGGTGTGAGCTGACGCCGCTGTTTAGCGCTCTATCACCAGAGGCTGTGTTCCCCCATGGGAAGGGGACCGTGCATTTCCTCTGGCTCCCATTGCAGTCAGTGGGCCTGTTGGGGCATGCTGCTCCTTAATTGGCTGTCCCTCCAGAGGAGGAAATAAATGACACAAGCCAATACAAACCGTGCGACGATGCCAGCAGTATAATGCTTAACATTTGTCTTGGTTAAGTCTCCACTTCTGTGGCCTGTTGTGAAGTAAATGGGATGCGAATAAAATGTTACTCTGTTGTTGTGACGCAACAAACCATTATGGGTCCTTACAGCGTCACTGCATAGTTTCTTTGTGTTGTATCTGGTCTCTGAGTGACATGTATACATATTTGTCATCCGTGTGTGCAGTAGCATGCAAGCAGCGAAGGCTAGACTTCTGTTCCGTTCAGCTTAAACCTCGTGGCTGTGACTGTTATTCATCACTGGCACAGCTCAGGGCTCCCGCACTCAGCAAGAGCCCATGTCAAATATCTCATCACATCATTACACAGCCAATTACACTTAAGATAAATGTAGCTCAACAAATTGTGGTTTCTCGCTGTGTTACCCACTAAAGTCCCAGACAAACTTCAAGCCACTAGCAGCGATGTAGCGCTGAGAGACAATGGAACGTCAATGAGATTCAACGACTTGAAGCGACCACATGTGAAATGGGGTGGGGTGGGTGGGTCTAGTGGTCTGGGAGTCTGGACCCCCGCCAGAAGGTCGTGAGCTCGATCCCAGAGTTGGCCTACCTGCAAGCAACATTGAGCAAGATGCCCCACACCCTCACCTGCTCTTTGTGACACATGTAATTGTTCTCATTTGTAAGTCGCTTTGGATAAAAGCGTCTGCTAAATAATGTAATTGTAAATAACTTGGTGATGCCAAGTGGGCGAGTACCGAGTTAAACTAATCTAAACTTCAGGTGACGCGATTGAGGTGACTACCAATGGGAGCCAAGGATATCGCTGATTGACAGATTGACTGAAACACTTCGGGTGGGAAATACACGAGAGGCAACCAAAGCCTGGAATGTAAACAAGCGACCAATTTTCAGTTACAAGCCGATGGGAGAATCACTTCAAGTGTGTCCTAGGCTTAATGCTGTAACTGCATTGCTTTGCTCAACCCATACAGTATATTAGGACCTCCATATATGATATATTGGTTATCTTGGTTACACTGACACCATTTGTACTTAGATTTTGATTTTAATGAAGACAAACACTTACTATAATTGAGACACTTTGGTAATTGAGCAGTCTGAAATAATTCACCATTTTATATAATCTCTAGCAATGCTGAAGCTGTCTTTATTCATTAAGCAGTTCCAACATTTATAGAAGTTAACCGCTACATCCTCTAGAACAAGTAGAAAAAGAAGAAATACTGTCTTTGGTACTTTATTTAGTTTTAATTAATGCTGCAATAAATCACGTTAATTTAAAAGTGATTTATTGCAGCATTAATAGAGCCATGTCTCTATTGCTCTTTCCCCTACCTACCTCCAGCAATGAACGGGAGGGCATACCTGCTAACCTGCTGCAGCTGTTGGATGTGTGCGTGGAGATCCCTCAGCAGGGGGTCATCCGCTCGCTCAATGTGCATGTGAGCGCCGCCCTGCTGATATGGGAGTACACACGGCAGCACCTGGCAGTCGGCTAAGGCTTTAACACTTTCAGTGGACAAGACTTGACGGTGATTTGTCCAACATGGATTCTGTGATTGTTTTGTATTAGATTATTTACTATTAGACACACTGTTTAGTATTAGACACGCAACCTTGGCATGCTGTAAATGGGAAAAGATTTTATACAAATTGGTGAGCTGGATTTTATTTCCCTTGGGCTTCTCAGTTCATCAGCTCAGTTCAATGTTGCTCTTTTAGCATTTTCAACTGTCACCTGTATATCATGACACACTGAGAAAGATGTTTTGCTGTGCACAACTCCCTCTGGCTGGCTAAGATTATTTCCCTTGAGCTTCCCAAAATTCATGGTTTAGAATGGGCCAGTTCATCAGGAGAGTCCTGAATTTTTATGAGACCTAGAGTGATCAATATATTCAATGTGCGATATTACATTACAATATTCCAATCGGTTTTATCTAACTTTTTTGTTTTTTAGGAACAATTTAATAGACTAAATTGAATCTGAACGTTTTTGTCACGTTTTTTTGTGTATTTCTAATACATTAGAATATATCCACAATTATAAGCAAATCATGTTTATATTTTAATTGATGCATTACCTACATAGTATGATGCTCAGTTGACTTTCAAAATGTACAGCACATGAAATGTTCCAATAAATAAATGTATTAAACTGACATGAACTGATGTTGTCCAATGAATTGGTCCTATCAGAGACCCTCTCCATTAAACATCCTTGGTGTAATTAAATTGAAGCCGATAAAAGCAGCCAAAGAGTTAAATGTCAGGTGCGCTTCTAAAGCCCTCCTCCCTCCCAGCTCTCAAATGGGAACAAACATTAGATTTGGAGGAAAGCTTTAGGTTGTTTTGATGTCGACGCATGTGAACTTACTATTCACCTCTATTTAATAAAAAAGAAAAAGTGGATGTAGCCTGACAGCTGGTTGGTTTATTGGAATATGGACCAGCAGAACGGTGCGTGGCTTGACATTAGCGGACACGACCCGGGCTCTCTGCGAGCATCAGCCGACAATGCAACCGTGGCGGAAAGCGCACAGTTCATCATATCCTCCCGGACCAAACTTGTTCTCGAAATCCTAATGGTTTTAATGTGCGTTGGTGCTGTGACAGGTAGCGTGGACGTTTTGCGATGAATTAAAACGCTTTGCCTTCCTTCATTTCAACTATTTTAATTGGCATTGCCTACACAATAGTGGGACAATATTTTGTTATTGGTTTAGTTGTTTAATAGCCTTTAATGTGACGTCTGTTTTATTTGTGTGTGTCCACTGTACAGGGAATATTCTTGTCATTATGATTGTGGTAGCGACCAAGACCTTCCACTCTGTGACTTCAGTGTTGATCATTAACCTGGCCATCAGTGACCTGCTGGTGGGGGTTGGAGTAATGCCTTTTGTTGCCGTGTCCATTATGAACAGCGGCTGGGTCAACTGTGCTGTACGTCATTCCCAAATCCCGATTACTTGTTTGAGCCACATTATTTTATATAGCCTATATATTTTGCTGTGTAAAAACGCTGTCGTTGTGTTGTTTTACGTGTTAGGACCTGTGTCTGTACGTGGGCTACACCTCCTCTGTGTACTGCACGGCGTCTGTCTTGACCCTGGCCGCCATCGCGCTGGACCGCTACCACTCTATAGTTGACTGTCTGCGCTACGGCTCACGCTGCACTCTGTGGCGCACATGCGCCGTGGTCCTCTGGATCTGGCTACAAGCCCTGGTCACCAGCTGCCCCCCGCTGCTGGGCTGGAGCTCTGTGAGCTACGTGGGCCCGATGTACAGCTGTGCGGTGAACTGGGCCGACAGCCCCGGCTACACAGTCTTCATGGTCTCACTGTCATTCCTCCTGCCGGCCGCGGTCATCCTCTTCTGCTACGTGAACATTGTGAAGGTGGCGCGCGGCCATGCCCGGCGCATCCACGCCCTGGAGGACCAGCTCCAGCGCAGCAGGGGTACCCCCAACCCCAGCCTCCCCTCCTCCGGGGATCCGAGGCAGATTTGCGGGAACGTCCACAACACGTCCAGGCTGGTCTATCACCTGAGCGGACAGTTTGTCTCTGAGGTCCGCGCAGAAGAAGATGACGGTCTCAGTGACCCCGCTGCCCCGCAGTCTCTACCCTCCCCTGCATCCAGACGCTTGTTCTCCTTCCTGGCTCAGAGCGCCTCCCAGCCCGCCCACCAGAACTCCCAACTCCACCATCATCACGGCGTAGTGCGCCTCTTCCTTGTCATCGCAGTTTTTTTCCTTTGCTGGACACCTTACATGGGGGTGGCCCTGGTTCAGGCCACGGAGACGGCGCTGTTGGGCCAATCCAGCCTCGTGTCGCCCACTGCAATCACCTTCTCCTACTGGCTGGTATTGCTGAACTCGGACATCAATCCCCTGCTGTACGCTCTGCTGAGCAAGCGATTCCAGGGCGCCATGCAAAGCCTGAACGTAAAGATAAGAGCGCGCCTGGGGATGGCAGCGGGACGGGGTGGAGAGGTTCGAGCAGGGCGCGGGGATGCCAGGAGCAGCGACCACACATGCACGCAGACCACACATCCAAGTCCGTGCTCAAGCTCCAGTTCTAGTTCAACCCGTGAAGAGTCTAAATACTCAATTTTCACGGTGAACGCCGACTTCAAACACTCCAAGGAGCATCACTCCAAAATGTTTCTACCTGGCAGTACATCCGGCTCACTGTGGCAGGACTCCGGTGGTGACAGAAGGCCAGACTGCCTGCAGGTCCCTTCTCGGCCACAGGAGGGTAGCAGATTACCGTTATCTGCCTTAAAAAATGAAAGGCAATCAACTTTCTTCTATGGGCAGATCACTGTGAGAGTCGATCATGATGTGTGTTAGTTCTGCTCGCTCTAGTGCGTTTCAGCCTATGATTCCAACAGGTGAAATTTAGAAATGTAGGTTCATACTGCTAGAAGAAACATAATTACATTACTACCAGCAAGTATAGATAAATGACTAAGTGTTTAATATTGTACAGTAGTACAACATTGTATACACAGTCAATAATGATTTTTTTTCAACTTACCCTCTAATATTTTACCAATGGATGAGGTTTGACACAGCTGTCCATGCATTAAGAAAGATACACAGTGCAGTAATAGACAAGAAGGAAACAGTCAGGTAGTATATTGAAAAGAAGTATTTTATATTGTACATGTGGTTACACTTGAAGACACTCAACAATAGATCTAATAAACTCATCATTTGTTCACTTTCTAAATATGTATTTCTCCTCAAATGTGATAATCCTATGTTGCATTTTTGTGTAAAAATCAATCCTTACAAAGGTTTACATTTATGTATAGCAATAATTCCAGAGGAATACAGTATTATTATTTATTGTCATAGAACATGACAATGGGAAACAGTGCTAACATACTCTATTGCAAAAGAAAGAAAAGGCAGTGAAGCGAACTTCTCTTATTTCTGATCATATCTGCATGCTTGTCCTGTAGATGACATCTGCCCAGATAAGTCAGCCACAAATATAAATGTCTTTTTTTTATTTTTTTGTAGTTCAGAAAAAAAAAGAACTTTCAAGAAGCATAGTCTTAAAGAGTCTGCAGCACTATGCGGTGGCACTGTTTAAAAAAGAATTGAAAAGGAAAGAGCACATAGTGAGCATGTGTTGTGTCATGTGAGCAATGTTCATACATTCAATAAAGGCAGTTTTCCATTAAGATCCTGCCTCAGTTGCTCTGAAATATGTTGAACGAAAGTTAACATACATCTGAAATGTGATAAATAACAACAAGAAAGGAAGATTGTTTCAGAGCTTAATGAAAAATAACCATTTATGATTACACCTTTTTCCCTAGTGTCACAGTGAGACTGTTTTCACCATCAGTTGCAAATGTGTTGTCATTTGAAAATCTAAGATGGAGGTGACACCAAAGAAAATCTTGCAGTTTCAGAAACCAAAATTCTATGCAGTCTTTACCGACTTGCACCAGCATTGCTGTGTAACACTAATGCTGTGCTAGGTTCTCCTGCTGTGAGCGTATCAATCAAAACATTGAGGCTCTGCGGTAAGTCTAAGTTGTCTCAGTAGAAGTTTAGCCAAGGTATCGCCACAGTGCGGTCAAAGACCTCTCACTGACCAAACGAGAGAGCAAGAGAGGCACAGTGAAAGCTGTTGAAAGCTTTGATTGACACTCAGATGTCCAGACAAGTTTCTTCACAGCATACCAATGCACTGTTCCCACTGTCCCGGGGCACCCAAGGTGTGAAACTTATCTTTGTACGTTGTGCTAAAAGACAGGTACTTGCCATTAGGTTTAGCCTATACTGTACCTGAGGTCCAGCCAGTGTTTCTCAATTGTTTCAGACATTTAGTATGTTTTAGGCATTCTTCTTTGGCATTCTTTCTGAAGGTGATGGGGAGACTATCGTACATGTTATTTCCAGCCATTTTGAAATTTCACACCTGCCTCAAAGCAAATGGTATACATTTATTTTCCTTTCTTAAAAAATGAACAATATTTGGCAAGTTTGCAATTTTTCCCAGGTGCAAGTACGTAGCCATTCCATGGAATGATTGAGTAATATTGTAACATTAAACAATTTATGTCCAAATATTTTATGCAAACACCTTATCAAGGGGGTGGGGGGGAAGAGACTAGGTCTGTCATTTCCAGTTTAATACTGCAATTGAGACACTCTTCTTACATGACTGTATGTCTCCCTTTTTATCAATGTGAAGATGAAAGGGTCATCCAAAGTAATTTTACTTATTAATTTTTAATGGGGTGTCTAGTTAGTCAGAAGCATTGGTAGAGTACCAAGCAAAAGATGACCATGCAGGACACGGAAATCTAAAGTCCAGGCATGGACATTGTAAGTAAGTGCATCTTTGTTTGTATGTGTGTTGTTCATGTGCATGTTAATGTTAATGTTTCAGGGAGTCAATGTGCAAATGTAGACATGGAGGTCCTGTTTCTTCTACTCCAGTTGAGCCCTGTGGTGGCACCTGCCTCTCCATTGCCCTCTGCTGGTTCATCGCGTTTGCGAAGCTTGGTGATGAGCTGGATAATACAATGGTCCCAATCTTCTGGTAGCAGCAACATGAGAAACCCCAGGCATATGATGAACACAGCAATGAGCCGTACAGTGTTGAAGTTAATCTCACATGTGTACAGGTCAACTACTGTGAAAAGAAAGAAGTATTAATATTACACTACATTATACTAATTATATAAAACACCAAAATGGTGGCATGGAATACATAATGGTGAACTAGTCAAGGTCTAGGAAGGTCATATAGATAGGAGGTCGAATAACTTACTGGCATTTACAGGAACACTTAAGACGATGCCCAGGGAGATTAATGTTGGATATGTGACTGCAATACCAAAGTTTACCAGGATGTTGAAAGCTGTTGATAGAAGACATCAGTAGGAAAATCATTTTAGTAAATGTAATTAACTACAGCAAACTTGATACAAACCGTAGAATGACACAGAAAACCATAGCTACTATAACTGTAAATATAAACAAATTATAAAAAAAGATGTTCACCTATATTACACAAGCACAGTGTTTAGTGGTAAAGGACCTTTGTTTTGTTCCATACCAAAAAGCAGGGCTGCGACCCCACAGAGGTAGCCCCAGGGGATGTCCTCAAGTGAGCCGATGTACTCCACATGCGAGAAATACAGGATGAGCGGCACAACACTGACGAAGACAAAGTTGGCACTCCCAACGATAGACAGAAAGAGGGCGGCCTCCCCAAATTTGGCACTGCCCAGGACCATTTTGAACAGCACCTGCGAAAGGATGGAGAGGAACTAAGAGGACCACTGATTCGTACACCTCATATGTGTCTGGACTGTTACATAGGAGCTCAGGGGTGTGGTGGTGGTGGTGGTTGTAGTGGGAGGTGCCTGCCAAGACTTAGCCACTCATGCCTGTTAATCGCATTAGCCCACAAAGACAGCAATGGAGCAGACACCAGAGGAGCCAGGCCAAAGTATAAAGAAGTAGCCTACAGCTCTCGTGATTACGTCATCGCAGCCTGCACACCATAGCCTCCATAGCTTCAATTTAATTTCTCTGCGAGAATCAGTCTGGAAAGGCTAGGGATCATTGCGACTGTGGTCCGAGTAGCATCTGAGCTTTCAAATCAGCGTCGTCGTTATAGCTACGGGCGTGGTTTAGGTGTGACGACAGCGAAAGCGACTTGGAAACTTGAAAATAACAATGGCGGGTCCTAAAAAGCTTAACGTGGATCATGGTATATCGTCAGTTTTATCTCAACTGACGATATACCATATATCTTCATTGAAAATAGAACAAACAGCATTGAAGGCTTTTCTAGATGGAAAAGATGTTTTCTCTACTCCCAACTGGTTTCGGCAAAAGTTGAATTTCCTACGAGGTCATATTGGTTTGAGTGGTTGAAGTTACGGTGACAGACAAATGGTTTATCCAATCAACTGACAAGATGTTGTTATGAAAGAAACCGCCCTAAATGGACAGCTCCCCAGATGGAGTTGTGAACAACAATCCATTTGGCATGTCAGGTTATGCACTCCAGGTAGAAGAAGCACACCTACTGTACAGTGTCAGCCCTGGGTTTTATAATCTCCTCCTGTTCTCTGTCACAAGCTTACATAAATAGACCAGAGCTTCTCCAGCAGAGAAAGATGTCCTAGGAAGGGCCTTGTGTCATACTTTAATAAGTTATACAATTGTGATTATAATGGATTGTATTATTTGAAGACTGACGCATGATACAATATAATATCACAATGTTAGTATGCATTGACAGATTAATGTCAGCGCACTCGTTTGTGGTGAGAAAGGACTAAGGCGCATGTAGAATGCTGGTGACAGTCGGGTGATTGTCGCTGCGGTGGTCTGGTGTTGCTACAGTACCTTGTAGAGCGCCGACATCGAAGCAGATGCCACGACCAGCGTAATGCCGATGACAGAGTGGCTGTGGAAGCCGTCGGCGTAGGTCATCATCACAATGCCAGCTATGGCCAAGATAGCTGCCACAATCTGCAGAGGGATGACAGACAACAAGTATGGATGACGATCAGTAGACGTGTTAGAGGCTGTGTCGGTGATAAGCCCCGCAACGCTGGAGTTGAAGCAATTGCTTTTCACTGCATACTTTATAGTCGGTATTCTCATAGCCGGAGGGAGCACGTTTTTATTGCTATTACAGCATGCTGTATAATACATAAGCTTCACAGACTCTCACATAAATAAAGAACCACGCAAGGTCAACATTCTGGCTCATAATGCTATTGTACAGTACGTCCGATGCTTTAGTATTTCCAGCTCCAGTAAAGACAACTTAAACAGTGTAGGGTTGATTGACTGGTATTGATTTCCATTATACAAACATCGCACTTACAAGCCAAATGCCTCAACTCCCTCCTGTTCTCGCCCTATAGCCTCTTATTTATATAGTACGCTACAGTACATTCCAGCACTAGACAACAGTGAGTCATATACATTTCATCCCAGCCTTGATTAACCTTGTAAAAATAAAACTTCCATCCATTCAGTTATATTCTAAGCACCCTTCTGCTGTCCTTCAAATATTAATTTACTGTGTGTCAACTCTGTACATTACACTGTACATTATGTGCCTTTAATTTAGCTCTGCTTCTGTTTTTATGTGTGCCTGGCTTTGTGTGTGTGTGTGTGTGTGTGTGTGTGTGTGTGTGTGTGCACGTGCGTGCGTGCGCGTGCGTGTGCTTGAGCCGGCACGCTGTATGAGCGTGCGGTTGAAGAATGGCGACATGGTACAGTCCAGTGGGGTGGATTAGCGCTTGCATTAAAGAGAGTGTCAGGAAGATGAATGAGCTATGGTTCTCAATTGGCCACAGCCCAGAGGCACCAGTGGCCAAATGGCGCTCTCTGCAGTGCAGATGCGCATGTCACTCACACTAACTACACCTTTCAATTCTTGCTCAGAGTTTATGTATGTATTGTGTGTGCGTGTGTGTGCGTGTGTGCGTGTGTGTGCGTGTGTGTGTGCGTGTGTTGAGTTTTTCAGCACAATGCATCACCGAGGAGGGTAAATGAATCATGTCAGAGGCTCACTACACTCCTGGATAAGTCCTAATACGCAGGCTCTAGAGATTATCTACTGTATGTCTACTGTATGTCATGTACTGTATGCATTACCAAACATAGAGTGTGTCTGCCTTGACCTCAGAACCATTCAGTCTGTACCTGAGCCAAAGTGAAAATGTCACCTAGGGTTGACAAAGGGTTTGGGACTGGTCTGGGACTGGTCTGGGACCACCTCAGTTGCTTTGGGAGGTTGCTAAAAGAGTTATAGTTTTTCACAAAAATTCATTTTTTATTTTATTTTTATGTGCAGTATTTAGTTGCAGTGCCTTTATATCAAATATAGTAAACGCCAGTCTACAGTGTGTGGTTGAAAATACTGTACAGTGTTTTCTTCTATTCATTTTTATATCTCATAGCCTAGGTCGCTTCCATTTGGGGCTTACAGGTCTTAAAGACTGAGGACCTCTGACTTGTATACCATGCACTTTCCAATCTCAGATTGGTTTGGCAGTGCTAGGGCAGCAATACATCTAAAAGGCTCTCCAGCGTATCAGCACACCAGACCACATGCCTGTCTAACAGCAATGACTAAACACCGCTGATCCTCCTTCACTTTCACTCCGCTGACACTCCTCCAGGATCCCCTGCATTGCTGCATACATCAAAACACTGCAAGACGGAGGGTGGTGGGGGTTGAGTGGATGGGTGGGGGGTGGGTGGGTGCAGGCTTTTACTCAACACGGATAATGGGGGCCACTACGTGCGGGAGAAAAGGGTGAAATCCACTGGTCCGTACGCAGGCTAGGAGAATACCTCAACGCAGACATTTAAACCATTTATCTTCTGCTGCTGCTCTCCTAGCCTGGCAGGAGCACAAGGGCACACATACACTAGCATACAAATACACAAACACACACGATTTTGCACCCGCTTTCATGCTCATAGTCTTTCTCTTCCACTTTCCCCTTCCGCACACAGATAAGGCAGGCTGACAGTCGACAAAATGTGGTTATCATCAAGCTGTCACAATGGTAATGTTGTCTTCTCTGGTGTGTAAGCTGGGATGTCACAGTGAGCACCATACTGTACATGCAGGAAAAACTGTTTTTAAACCCCCGTCCTTCAGACTTTTTTATCAGAATGTCTCACGTAGCTACATGTAACTTACAGCAGAATACAGGATACAGAATAACCTGTATATACTGTATAAACACTTTAAACCCATGTTTAAAAATGCATGTAAAGCTCATAGGCAAATTTGCATCTATTTTAGATGCAAATTGTATCTATTCAAGAAGTTTGAGAAGCAAGATAGAAATCATAATGTATTATAATGCTGTGGTTTTTCAGATAAAGCATGGCTCTGCTACTGCAGTGTGTAAACCTAGTTTAGGAGCCATGTCATTGTGGGGGAGTTGATATAAATCACAGAAATAAAAGATCTTAATCTCCTCATGGGACCCAAGTACTCTACTTAAGACCGGTAATTTCCATATGAACAGTACATACAACTTCAAAAATGCCACAGTAAAGGTTCTACAGGAGATACCATTTACACTACTGTACTATTATACTGTATCTCTACTGTATGTTTTAACAGCTGTGTAGCCTCTGGTGATTATGCGTATGCTTATGACTGGTATTATGTCAGAAATACCACAATCCCATTAGAGCAGTAAAACATGATTAAATCACATACATAAAAGAATATATGAAATTAGAATGGCTTCCATTATTGTACAATCAATGCCCCACTCTCCTTCACAGACAGATGCACACACTTACCCTGACCCCCATGAAGCGATCCCTCAGCACAATCCAAGAGAGTAGGAAGACAAAGGCCTTGTTACAACAGAAGAGTGCAGACACATCTGTTGTGTTGATCTTCCTGAGTGCCTGCATGTACAGGTAGTTGGTGAGGATCCACAGCAGGCCAAATGGAGCCACCTTGGTTAAGAACACCTTGGGTGTCAGTCCATCTTCCCCAAAGAACCGGCAACACTCCCTTCAGAGACACATAACGCACAACGCATGGGTGTAATTGCCAGCATATTGAGTCAATGAAAACACGTGGCTGTATTCTTTAGATGCTAGTGCATACTGTACACATTTTCAACAAACCCCATGCAATTCAAATTAGAAAGATTTGTGAAACCTATCTGGTGTCTTTGTGTTATTTGCACTTGGGAAGAATATTAATATTCATAGTTTATTTCTGCTAGCACTCTGAGACAGAGTGCAAAAACAATTTTCTTGGTATTCTTTTTTAATCTCACACCCTCCTGTTTAATCTCCTGTGTGCAACGTTAGAAACATTCATTTGTAATTTTGTGCAATCACCCAGGTCACCACAGCAACCACATAGCAACCCCACAGTGGCACACATACTGTACTAGTATCAAGTCCTGGCGCTGATAGAGATCCAGTGTATTTTCTCCAGAAAATGCATTTTCTTGCATTTCCAATTTAACTCCTAAACATTCCCCTTTAGTAATGTGGGAAATACTACTCAGTATACCTACTGTATATTCATTTGGGCTAGTGTCTAACCTTGCAAACACCAAGGATACATGAATGCATACAGCTTTGGCAGAGCGAGCAGTTTCAGAAAATAAATGGGTTGAACTAACCTGGTTCTAATGTGACTCCTGTTTTACAGACTGCACACCGCTAGGCAATAGAATGAAACAGCAACACTCAAACGGTCTATTTCCTATAAACGCTGATAATAGAATAGACTACAGTGTACACACTTATAATATGCTGTATCATCAATAAGCTGCTGGAAACTCAACAACAGTGTTTTGGTCTGGCTTCAGAAGGCTGAGCATGCACTACAACCACTGGTCATAGAATAGGCCCTATCATCATTTCATTAGTGAAACCCAATGCCCCCACAAAACCGTGCTTTGTGGCTTAAATAGACCTGTGGTTCTCAGACGTTTTGACCCGTAACCCCCTCGAGGGTGTGTGTGCACAAGGAGATGTCGAAAGCAATGAATAAATAATAGAAGCACAGCATAAAAATACAAACTGAGATATGTTATATTACGAAATGAATTAAGGAGTATTAAAGTTCTAAGTGAAGTGACGAGGGCCGTGGAAGAGAGGAGGGGTCTTGAAATCATGCCAGTCCCTACAGAGACACTTTACATTTCCTGGTGACTCATTTTCAGCGTTGTACATTTCTAACCTGCAGCATTTCCTCTTTCAGAAAACCCATTAAAGAAACTCTGTCCCCTCTAACAGCTCAGAACTATATCGAACGTCAGCACAGTGCGAGAAAGTGCTGAAGTGAAACAATCTTTTGGTTTAAAAGAGCATTAGCTGCTCATACACCTGCAGGGGCCCCTTGAACAGAGCAGCTATCTATTAACAGGAACACCGGCTTTACTGCAAAAGTCATGTCTTCGCCTGTACAGTACGCTTTCCTCAATCGCAAAGAGTTTTCACAGCAGGACTGCAACGCAGCCAGGCCATTTCATATTCAGAGCACACAGGCCTACGCTCGGGAGTGGAACCCCCAGATCCGTGCTTAGGCACTTAAAAGGGGACGTTCATATAGGCGTGAGCTGCATGGGCTGCCAGCTCCAGCACCAGAGCAGACACTCCCGCTCCCCCGACCGTGGTAGGAACACAGCAGGAAAGATCACTGGGCTGATTGTGACTTTGAAAGGTTGGGTCTTTCTCTGCCACCTTATGTATACTTACAAATGTTCTACACATCTCAGTATAATAAATGTACTGTATGATCAAAGGTGTGAACCTGATATTAAAAATGACATGTAACATCAGATACCTTATCGTTTGAGGGATATAATTGTGTGCACTGAGTTGATGTGCTACATGATAGTTAATTAGAGGGTGTTGACCTTCCCCAAGGCATCACTATACAGTATGCCTATTTTCATCACCAAATTTCAAAGACATTCTAGCAACATACAGTACACAGTACAGATACAGTACAGTATAAGGTTTGTCTTCGACCCATGGTCTACGTTTCCATAGCGTTTATTGAGAATCTACTGCTTCTTAGACTTTATTTACAAATGGAAACCTTTACAGGCTCTAGTTAAGTGTGTGCATGGTCACTTAAGTTAAGGTCAAGTTAAGTTAACCCTCGTGATGTCCTTAAAAATATCGTATTTGGCCACCCAGCAGCGCCATCTGATTGTGTATGATTGTGTTTTTTTAATTGGCATTGCTGTGTGTATTTATTTATTTATTAATTATTTCTTTATTTGTGTTTTTTGTGCCTTTTAACCCTTCTGTTGTCCTCAGGTTTCAACACACACCTTGTTGTGCCAGCAGTGCACATCATATGTTTGTATAAGCTGTATAATTAGGTTTAGCGCCTTCTATCTCCCACAAAGCACTAGTGATTTGGGTTATTTTGACCCAAAGGACATCACAAGGGTTACGATGTGAGACAGACGAATGAGAAACCGAGGAGAAAACATAAACTCCTGGTGTGGATGTTAAACTGTAACAGTATTATTTTACATTTGTTTTAGAGCATAGAAAGTCATCTTACCTGAATCTCTGTCTGGGCGTTTGTCTCTCAGGGCTTTTGCACAGGTGGCCAATGTAATAGAGGGGGAAGAAGAGGCCGTTCCAGCTGGTGGCAAACCAAGTGAGGGTGAAGGGCGCATCAAACTGCTTAAAGGTCAGCTTGGCCAGCTGGGTGGCGCCCGCCCATGACGAGCACACGCACATCACCATGGCAACTCCCCACAGAGCCTTGCGCACCTGGATGGTGGTCACCTGAATGCAGCAGTGCAGCCTCCGCCTATTGGCCCCTGGCTCTGTGGCTGCCCCCGGGGCAGGCTGCCCCTCTGTGGTGCCCACCACATTCTCCCTGACACGGTCTTCTGTGGGGAGGCACACCGGTTCACACAAGACCAACTCAATGGATAAACAAATACACAAGTACAAATGAGAGCTGGACGTATCCTATGAGGCCTTTAGTCATTTGTCATCATGGCCAACATTTTTGTCAATGAAAGACATAAAAACTATTAAAAGTTTATTAAAGTGAAATATATTTTGTATTTAAAATATTTCCAGATGTTAATGGACCTGTATATTTTATGCACACCGGCTCAATACAATTGTAATTTACATGTTAGTAAGTAACTTTTACAATATTAATTTCTCTACATTATTCATGTGCTTATCAGTTCATTATGGGTCATCTAGTTGTTTCTGTTTATAAAAATAATTCCTTTCACACTTAATTGGACCGGAATATAATCAATCAGACGTCTGAGCTACAAATCCGATGATCAAGTGTGACAGCTTGCAGCCCAACAGAGGACAAAAGGGGACAGATCCGATATCCAATCTGTTGTGACCTCTACCCGGCCTCATGACTTGCAATGACACACAATGAGTGTGTGGGTGCATGTGTGGGTGCATGTGTGTGTGTGTGTGTGTGTGTGTGTGTGTGTGTGTGTGTGTGTGTGTGTGTGTGTGTGTGTGTGTGTGTG
>JAODUG010047938.1:0-16020 GCA_027564795.1 Aphredoderus sayanus
TATAAGTACGTTTTACTGCATTTTTCAGGAAAATAACAAATGAACTTCAATACTAAATGTACATTTATGAATGTTACATTTCATTACAGTTAAATAAATACATTTATTTGGCAAATAAAATAACCACATTTTCCCATAATATAAAATAATTTTAAAATATATACAATCAATGTTAAATCTTACCAAAATTGTATGGTGTGAGGACGGACATATAATATAAAGTGCGCAGGTTTAATCGAGCTGGTATCATGCAGTGGAAAAGCTATAGCGCAGAAAGAGAGCGGCAGAGAAGACACTGACATTGGTGACACAGAGGAACTTCAAGAAACCCAGGTTTGTTTATATTCTTTTGTCAAAACACCTTCATAAAAAGATTTACCAGATCAGATGCATTAGCTTATTGCCTTACATTTTCAATAAAACAAATAGCCTAAAACTTAAGCATAAGTCAGGATTTAATGCTTGCGTCATGACAAGACTGCCATGCCTGATGTTTGATATTATGACATTAGATATGTTCCAACCGTGCTAAATAGTATACATACGTGTCCTGTCATGGTACGACTCTTAATGCTATAGTACACCATGCATGAATGCAGCGGTGGTGGTTGTGCGTTTCTTTTGCAGAGTGATAGGCCTACTTGCATCTTTTGATAGCTGAAATAAATGGTTTAGTCAGTATGTTTACAGTGACGCATGCAAGAACATAAGACATAGACCTACCACTGCCCGCTAATATTAATTTACAATAGGCCTACTTCACTTACTTTTCAAGAGCAAGAAAGCAACGTCTGTCCTGCAGCCTTTCATCTCTTTTGCCTCTCTCTCTGACGAGTAAAAGCCTGTCCAAGATATATTCTTGTCAGATCTCTCCCTTTTGTCACTCTTTCTCTTCAGCTTTTTCGGTCTCTTCGCTTCTGCCATGGTGTCCGTGTTGTAGCCTACTGAGCTTCCCGATCTACAAAATATAATTATTTAACATTTAAAATGTATACATATTAATAATTGATTAATGATATGTTGAAATGTATCCTACTTACCGGTATTTAAATATTTAAAAAGCTTCTTTATAAGACTTTCCAAACAAAACTGCACACACCGAATAACCAACAGGTGGCGTCGCATGACACAATGTCTACATTTATTATCACTTCTGTAGTCCACGTTCAAACGTCACTCGAGTGTTATTCGAGGGTGAAAATACGCCCACGTCGTATTCTTTTGACAAAGATAATAAAATGCCCTTCCCAGGCTACGGATTCAGGAACACAATGAGTAGGATAAACGCAGAACAGATGTTAGCCCCAAACTCCTCGTTCTATCGCTCCGGATTTGGGCATCTCCATCCAGTCAATGAGCGCACCTGCGTCCGTGGACGGACTGATCTAAATAATTATTAAAAACCCATATAGTCTCTAACTGAGCTCACTTAGCCTAACCTTGTGCCAAAGGCAGACCTTATGGTGGCCTGGAAATGTTATTTAATTACAGATTGTATTTAGACTTTAGGGGATATTCGTTTTAGGCTCAGTTTACGTGATCTGTTGTGATAAAAGGGCTTATGTGAATACAGCCTCAGTGTAGGGAAACCTGAGTAATACGTAGCATACTTTGTGCAATGAACTGGTGATGATAGACATAGTAAATAGTTTGAGCTATAGAATTTATAATGTAAGGCCTGTATAGTAAAGTGCTTTGAATTGTATGTGTGCATGCATTTTGTGTGTGTATACCATGTATGTGTGTGTGTGTGTGTGTGTGTTTGAGGGTGCAGTCTTTAGTTATGGGACAATGACTCATTAAGATGTCATGGCTATTTGAGCTTGTTTTTTTCTTTCACTTTCATCATTTCAGTTGGAGTGAGGGGAACCCTGGAGTCTGCACCGTTGTGTGATCTCCACTTCTGTGCCATCTGGCGAGCTGAACCTGCCCTTCCAGATGCTTCATTCAGCTAGGGGTCAATGGTAACCAAGAAAACCCTGCCAAGCCATGTCGGCCAGCCAGCATTGTGTCCAACACCACCCAGTATATGTTGTTGTTGTTGTTATTGTAGCTGTTGACCGGTGCATGGTAATCATAAACACAGTGATGGGGAGATAACATAGAAGGGCAGAGAAGCTAAAGCCCTCTTGTCCCCCCTGAGAGGAGGGAGGAAAGACCCATGAGCTTCTCTAATTGTCTCCCAGAGGAAGCTGTTATTTATGTGTTCAGTTACGCTCAGCTTTGCCCCCTTCCTGCTCCCATTCCTTTTACTTTTTTCTGTTTTGTTGGGTGGAGGGGTGTGGGGGGAGCAGGACACTCTGTTTCCAAGGCAACCGGAGCTCCAATCGCCTGGCCAGCTGCAGATTAGTTCAGCGGTAGGGGGGCTTAGAGGTGGGGTGGAGCGGAGTGGGGGTTGAGCTGATGATGGAAAAGCCAAGAGGGAGGGAGGAGGGAGGGGCCGAGGAAAAAGAGTCTGGGTCGGGAGGGGTGGGAAAAGTTTTAGAGGGGAGAGAGAGAGAGAGAGAGAGAGAGAGGAGAGAGAGAGAGGGAGAGGGAGAGGCAGCAGTGGCACTGAAAGAGAGAAGTCAGAGAGAGAGTTTGGGTGTGTTTGAGAGAGAGGGTGTAGGAGCTGTAAACATTTTGGCGTGGAGCAGAGAGGAGGAGGCATCGCACCATACTTTGTGTCTCTTTGGATCAACTTTGTGGACAGGGTCCGGCTCTTTCCTTCTCTCTCTGCTCCCCTCGGTGCGTGGGAGGTGCGGGCAGGGGCTTAGCAAAGTCAGAGGAAGGGGGAGAGGAGCACCAGTAGTAGAGGGAGAGAAGGGAAAAGCCTAAACAGTTTGAAGGAAGAAAACCATGCCGGTGGGTGTTGTGTCCTCCTGGGTCCAATTTCACAAGATGACACACATTTCAACAGGGCTCACCCATCTGAATGAGGTATGGTGTGTGTGTGTGTGTGTGTGTGTGTGTGATAGAGAGAAAAATAAAGACAGTGTGTGTATTTTAATATCATCTCACACGTTAGTCTCAACGTCCCTGAAGCAGAAAGACGCACAAGAGAGAGCGGCTTTTGTAGAAATTAGGAATTTTCTGCACACTTGTACTGTATGCATTTGCATTTGTTAGTTGCATTTACTTTGCATGTGCGTCCGTTTATCCTAGGGCTCTGGGGTGCGCCTGCATGTTTGACTGTAACCTTAACCGTGTGGGCATGTACGCCTGTGCATGTGTTTCTTCAGTTGCCTAAGGGGACATGAATGGTGCATGTAAGGGATGTGGTTTTGCCAGTGTTTATTTGAACAGTGTTTCATTCAATATGGTTTTGGCTCCATTTTACTTTGAGTGTCTCCAGCATCGTTTGCCTCGCTTACAGTCACAAGAGTCATGACACTACAGTATATAATCACCCTGGAGTGTAACTGTTTTCTGTTTGCATATGCACACTCGCACACATGAACGGTATATGTCATCCGTCAACTTATTAGAATTTGCGTACAATGTGTGTATATATTCGAACATATACACACGAACATACTGCCCTAAGTTGCTCATGCTGTGGAGGCTATTTGGCAGATGTTCAGAGTGAACACTAAAACCGTGACATTCCAGAACAGCTTCTTTTTCTTCTTATGGAGAAGGAAAGGGGGCGGTCAGAGGAGTGGGAGAGTGGGAGACAGAGAGGGAGAGAAGATGAGTGGATAAGTGAGGTGAGTCTGCTTCACAGTGAACAAAGGAACCTCAGTGCTGTTATTGTTGTGGGAAAGCTGGAACCTCTCAAGGGAAGACAGACGAGTTCACCTCCAGGTGTTGTTGGCTGCTGTCAGACAAAGGCCCCAGAAAAGCTGCAGAAGGTCAGCTTCATAGCAAAGCTTGTTCTTTGCCATGAGATTGACATAGTTCTATAAATCATAAAAAATGTAACATGAAGGGTATTTTTTTTAGTTAACTCAGTTCGCGTGAGTTCAGGTGAATTACTGTACCCTAATATATTTAATTGCAACCTGTATAAGCTCAGTCCTGCCCCTTGTGGCCAAAATGCCGTGCAACGTGACCTACTGTATGAAAGTTTGTGTTGTAGAAAATATGCCATAGAATGTTATGTGTTTATACATTTGTTTATGTGTTTGTTCTATAGCTGTACTATTGTGCTGGAACTGGCCAAAATTGTACCTTAACATACAGAATCTTATCTTAATATCTTCATTGTCTTCAACAGAGGACACTTTGTCTTACATGCCACACAGAGCAACAGGAATGTCTTCTGTGTCCCACTGACCTTTAAAGACACAATCATCAATCACTCGACATTATCTAGTTCTAGTAATGGGGAACATGCAATCTTGATAAGGCAATATTGTACAACAATAGTTCTCAAATTGTGGGGTGAGACAAGGTTTGCAAAGGTTTTAATGATTTGGAAGGTGATTTTTGAATAATCTATTTATTATATTTAATGGAATACATATACTGCGTAAATGTATCACTATTAACTGTTGATTATAGTGTGTTAAAAACCTGCAAGTTACATAATGGGTTGCTGTTACATGGCAATCGTTATTGCATTATACACAAAAGAACATTGAATTAAGCCTTCAGGTTAACCCAGAGTTCCCCAAATTCAATGTAATTATTTTTTATTTAACGCAGATGCATTGCACTGTGCTCTCTAAAGGCATATGTTTAGGGGTTATTGAATTGAAATAGTCTTAAATACTTAGAGAGTGGCTTTATAGACTCACATAGAGAGACGTCTGACTGTCTGCTAGTCAGTAGGGTTGTAATAAGAGGGTTGGATTCTTGTAATGAGGCTCAGGTGTTGAGCCAACGTGTGTGCATCAGCATGTTCCAATGTGATACAATGACATATAATACATAATAATATGTTAGGGAGAGTGGTTTACAATCACTGTGATACGTTGTTGCATGTTCTATAAAAGGGGATTGTGATGACACTGAAACTCTGTCAGACCCAGAGTATTCATTCAAAGAGAGGATGTGAGGCATTTTCTCAATGCCCAGCTTCCTCTCTGTCAGTGACTCACATTCACAGAACACTCACACTGGCCTTAAAGTAATGGTTAGGAGTTGGATGTTGTTTTCTATTTCTGTGTCGCCATCCTAAAAGTATGTTCACACTGATCCGTTGTCATGAACAATGTTACTTATAGTTTAAGGTTGAATTTATGGACCTTTTTAATTGATAGTTTTTAAACACAGAACTATACATTTAAAGGCATTGCCTTTCAGTATACATGAGAACATCGTATAGACTATACTTAGACTATACTACACCTCTGTCACACAGACTATACTCACGCATGCTGTACCGATACAGTACACAACTACCCAGCAAACCAAAAAGAGCCATGCTGTTTTTAAACCCCAGCAGAAAATAAGCGAATGTTTTCCCATTATGCACGTTGTAGATGTTGTTTTGGAAGGGGAGAAACAAGAAACCCTGAAATGCCAGATGTTAGGCATCTCGACAAGCTCTGTCATCTCCTGCAATGCAATCCCTGCATGTTTTTTAAAACATCATGAATCGGATAAATGGTTCTTATTGGTGTGAGTCACAAGAAAGCTCAGTCAGCCACGAAGAGTGTGTTGCTTTTGAACTGACAGCATGGGATCCATTTACAGGAAGGTTCATTTGGGAATACTTCCCAAGGAAAACAACATGTTCTTTGTATCCACAAATAAAATACATATATATATATATATATATATATATATATACGGTATATGTGTTTCTGTGTATACAGTATGTTCATTTCTGTGTGCGTGTGTGTGTGCATGACTGTTTAAGTGTGTGCATATTAGGACAGTGACAGCAGAGCCTCTTTCACCCCCATTTACCAAACAGCCTTTTGACAGGCACTCTATAGGTCACCTCCGTGACTAAAGACCCCAGTGGGGCCATCTTCTGCCGTTGCCGAGCTGCTCTTGTGATCACGGCGACACGATTCAGAAAGAATGTGTCCTGTTGATAGGGTGTAGGAATTCCTCTTGCCCATGAGGTTTGTGTGTGTGCGTGCATGCGTGCGCAAGCGTGTGTGAATGTGTGTGTCAGCGTGTGCGATGTGCATGCGTATGTGTGTGTTGTCAGAGCACAGGTCATTATCAAAGCCAAAACGAGCTTCCCGCCGAGACTCGCATACAAAACCAAACACACACACACACACACACATACAGTACACACCCCATTCCAAGTCCTAATCTACCGTCTGTGTCTAGCTCTGTTAAACTTCTCAGAGCTTTGATTCATATTAAAATTAAATCTAGCCGTGCCATGGCAGAAGATGGTTGCTGTGATTCTAATTAGGGCTTTTATGAGGACAAGACAGAATGAATCCTCCTGCTGGGTTGTGTGCAGCTACATTGTGTGTACTGGTTGAGAATGGAGAGAGAGTCTGTTCAGGTTGGAGCTTGTTAGATATGATATCTTGCCTTCAGATTGAGTATGGATTTGAAGAGCCTGTTGGCTGTGTGTGTTGTTGGCACGAGCCCCATATACTGTATAGACAAACTCACTTGCAGTATGTAAGCGCATGCATGCATGCATTGCGCACGCACACACATGTACAGTACATACACGCACACACGTGCATATGGAGTACACACATCCACATAGCTGCATGCACTTGTGGATTTTTACGGCAGTTAAACATGAACTGGCTAGGTTGCAGTATGGAAGGAATGCAGGCCTACACATTTGGGAACAATCTGTAAGCCTGGTCAAGCAACTAACTATACTGAAGCTATTCCAAAGACACAGATCATTGATTCTAGGCTTAGGTTGCCATCTTCTGATGAGCACTCTAAGGAAATAATGGGAAATGTTCTACTTTTTTTTCCTTTTCTTTTTTTTCTTTCTTCGTTTTGTTTTACTTCATGTAGGTTCCAGCCACTAAAATCATGTTGGCTTCTATTAAGCATCGCTCAAGTCCAGTATTTGAACACAAAAGGTTCTTCACAAAGCTTTTTATTTAAAGGCATAATATTTACACATAGTATTTCAAGTGTTTTAAAATCGGATGTCCTTCGCAGGGTATTCCATGTTGCGTACTCATGTACAGGCCTGCCAGTAATACAGAATAATGAATTCTCCAGTGGGAGTGAAATTCCTTGGTCGAGAGGAATTTTGCAAAAGCTACACTATCATAGGCTATTATAGCCTGCCTCAAAATTCACTTTGTGAATAGGGTCTGGACACGCTCCATTGGGAAGTGTTCACATTCTCTGCCTCCTACTGGGCGTAGACCTCTGGTTAATTTTGAAACTATTGGAGCAGCCTTTAACCAATCAGCATTGCTACAACTCTTTGTATACCTTCATCTGGCCTTATCACCATTTCAAAACAAACACTTAACAGGTATCACACTCACCCACCCCCACTGACTGCTGACTGGTCCGCCATCCAGGTGGCTGTGCGAATGCCAAAGCGCACAGTGTCCAGACTATAATCCGAGTGAGAATGTAGCTGAGAGCACTATACCATGCTGTTTGTGTGTGAACTGAGACACATGATGGGATGGCACAGCCATATTCAGATATGCACACTGAATGCTGCATACAGTACATATTATTTTACCCTTCTCATAGTCTCTCTTCTTTTCTTCTATTATCTCATAATTTTGTCTGTTCCTACCTCACCTCTACTCACATCTCATTATTCAACTCTATTTTAGGTCAGAAAGGGGAAAGAATGCTGTTTACCTGTGAATTAAAGATTACTGCTGTAGTCAGAATATAAACAACGTCTGGAAGCTCATCCAAGTGTAATAACTTAATTGGTAGATAGTCCAGACACACAGTAGACAGCAGGGAGCTTTAATCACCTCAGTTACTAACCATGTCTCATTAAATTCTAGAGCTGTAGCAAAGCAGACTCTGGCTGTCTCCAGTAGCTATTATACTGCTCTTACCCATTATTAGCTCTAGTGACTGCTGTTGTCACTTCTTCTAATAGAACTTGTGCTTCGTTTTGTGAGCCCTCTCCTCCAGACACAGTACAACTGAATCTGCAACCTGAACGTTTAGCTTAGCTTGTTAAAGGCTAGCTAAAATCTCTGCGCACATCACTGCGCACATCACTTCTGTGTCTGATGGCAGTTTTAGCCCAAGCTGACCACACTACACCTCATTCTGCTCTGGACTTCACACTCCGGAACAGCACTTTCCCAAGCTCCCGCCTCCATCTCTCCCGGGATTTGCCAAAGGGAATTATAAAAATCTGTTTCAACAGAGGAGGAGTAAGGATGGGCTGGGGGAGCTCTAGTGGGAATTCTCAATCCTTGGAACAGGGAGAGAAAAAAAAAACATGAAAAAGGAAAGACAATATAGGACAATTTTGGCAAGGGATATGGTCCCTCAATTGGGATACTGTGGCTACACCGGCTAGGAGGAGAAACTGGATCCGTGGGCCAGAGAATAATGTTAGTCAATTGAAGAGGGGGATAGGGTTAACCATTCAGCTACCAGACTCAAAAATCCCACATTGTATTTCAACACAATGCAATCTCTTAAAGCTGGAAATACTGTCTACTGCAGTCTGTTGCCTCTGCTGTGAATTGGTTGAACCAGCTTGAATGGTGTATTGTATGACATTTCCTTACATGCCTGTACTATCAGACTCCTCTGAGTGTTGTTTACAGCCGGCAGAGACATTGTCTAGTAGCCTACATGCCATGTCTTTCTCCTGCGCCTGTTGTGTTTGCGGACGTGATGAAACAGCAAACGGCTGCGGTCGCAGACAGTGTGTGAGTGTGTGGTCAGGTCCTTACCTGTACCTGTGGCTACATGCAGTCTTTAAGAATGTATCACTGGTACCTGTCAAACAGATAACACATTGCCAGGAAGTTCATCTGTTGCTTTTGTTTGGCTTGCTATGTTGTTACTGACTGAACTCAGATGTGTCTCTGTGGTTTATGATACACCAGCTTTAACCACAGAATGCATCTGGACTGAAGCCTTGCATCTTTCAATTTGGAATAACTGTAGTTCAATTCTCTATGCAATTTTCAAACACTGGCTAGGTAATAGGCAAATGACACAAAACAATATATGTATTTCCATTTTATTAAAGATAATACAAGTAGATTAACAATATATTTAAAAATCTTGAAATGATCTCACAACCCTTCGGGAGTTCCCAGCCCCCACTTTTATGACCACAAATCCAAGTTGTGCAGGTAGGTGGACAATAATCCTTGGAAAGATGAGGAAGATAAGACTAAACTTGGTTTAAAGGAAGCAGGCTAGGTTGCCCAAAAGACTAAAACTGCTTTATTTTCTCATAGTTCAATATTATATCACTCGCGGTTGGCCATTGTTGACGTGCTGTTTCAGCTGTCTTTCAGCACAGTGCTCATCAGCCCATTGAGCTGTAAAAAGCAGACCCAGTGACTAGCTGGCCTGGACCCAGGTTATTTGAGCCAGCTGGGTAATTGGGAGCAGACTGAGTTGACTCAGGATTTGTACTGCTGAAGGATTCTCTGTATGGAAGGAGGGGAGATGGGATGCAGTTGAAGATGCTCATACAATATTACGGGTATGATATCATCTCCCAAATTGGATTTGGGAGGTGGGGTGCTAGTCTGTTTGCTCTTTCTAATTGAGTGATTTGTCCTTCCTTTCTGCAATGTCACTTTTTTTTATACCTCAAACATAACAGGATGTGTATGTGTGTAAGTGTTCACTTTGAAAATCACAATTTCTCTTATAAGTACGTACAATATTTCTAAAGAGTCCTATAATCTCAGAATGTTCTGCATGTCAATACTTTCCACATTTTACTCGACTTGCCAAACCATCTACTAAAGCCTGGGGTTATACAGCAATAGTTATGGTTTGTAAACCATGACAGGTGAAGTGTTAAAAGCCTTCGCTGAGTTTTTCTTCGGTTTCACTCATTATCGCACACAGTGTTACTTAACTGAATAATAAAAACACAATGTGTGTATCGGGATATGATGACATACTGTAGGAAGTTCAGGTCTAGTGGCGAACAGTCTGAATCCTTTCTATTGTTTCATTCATTTGTATTCAGTACCTATAAATGTATCAAGCCTTTGAAGTATTTCAGGTTTTTCCAAGTCTTTCCATTCTCTATACTGTAACTCCTGGGTCTCACATCAGCAGTACGTTCTCCAGAATTTGAACCCACTGGGACATTGAGTACAGTTTAAGTAGTGGGAGATTGTCAGGTGGTGGGGGAAAAAAGTGGGCCACTACACAATTAAAATCTGTGTTTAGGTCATCCCTAAACATGAAATAGTGATGTTTAGCATTACCGTACAAAGTGTGAGCTTATTTGTTTTCAGTGATCAGCTATGCTAATCTAATATATTTTAGATGTATCCCTGCTCCAAAATATCAGCTAATTCAAATGTATGGGTCTTTATCAGGTTTCTACAGAGATTGATAATGACCCATTCATTTGAATCAAGTGTTTTGAAGCAGGGAGACATCTAAAACATGCAGGGCAGGGGGTCCCCAGGACCAGGGTCCTGATGTAACTGCGGTCGCTCCGACCGGGACGCGAATCCGGGTCTCCCGCTTAGAGAGCAGACGCTCCTACAAGACGTTGAGGCGTCAGGAGTGAGGTTTCACACTGCACAGCTACCTGCTGGCCACCGTTACACTGAGTCAAGGAGAACCAAGGTGAAGCATTATGTTTCACTGTAGCCTCAGGCCAAACCAAACTTGAGAATGATTTGTTTAAAAAAATGTATTTGTTCTTCTAGGCTAATTCTAAACCCACTTACTGGAAGTCACACCATACTTCCTGTATGTTCCCAACAATTAAAATGGGAAACTATAACAATAATAGAAAACATCAAGAACATATCTTCATTACTTTACTGTATGTATTTGCCGTGCAAATGTAGCTTGTTGGAGCAGTTGGTCCTTTGGTTATGCCTGTGCTCCATAATTACATCTACTCTCTCTCTGTCCCAATTGTAATTAGGGTTTGTTTATACATTTTCTGAGGTAATATTATGGCCTGTCCTACATCTCCCAGCGGAACAACCCATAGACACTTTGGCTTCAGTTATACAAAACCCACAATAACAAGAAACTATAAGGGCTGTTAGAAAAATGACAATGGACACTGTTATATTTAGCAAATTAAATTGTTTGTGGTCTATCCCTACCCCTACCCCCCTTCCCTGCTACTCAGTTCCTGTCTGGCTAACCCTGGGTGACTGCTGTCTCACATTCATCCTCTCTCAACAATAGATTGGGGTGTTGGGGCTGTAAAGGTACAGCTTGTTTGCATAGCTGGAGGGCACTGGGAACCAACATGGCTTGTGTTTGTGTGTGTCACATTTTATTACGTTCACTAGTAGTAAACGTAATAATGTAATATATTTATCATAATCTGTATCATATACACACATGGTCTGTGGTTGGCCTGGCCATGAAGATGGACGGACTGAGAGAGCATGAAATCTGCTTGTAAAAGCTGCAGAGCCCATAGTAGGAAAGACAGAGGGCAAGAGACCTACAGCCAGAAATAGAGAGAGAAACTGGAACAGATCAAATGCAGTTTATTGCTAACCTTCACCTGTACCAGCCTTTGCCTCCCAAACCCCCAGCCACATCAAGATCTCTCCTTTTTCAAGTCAAGTCAGCACATTCAGCCAGTGAAATCTCCTTTCCATATCATCGCTCCAACACCAGATGCCAGACCTGGCAACCCTGCAGTTCTCAGAAGCAAATTGGCTGCATGTGAATAAGGCCTGTTGCATAGCTGTGGAACATGATATGTGTCACCGTTCACTGTGAAAGAAAACAGAAGACAATACTGGAATGCCGTCGTCTTCACCTACAGTACCAGCTCAGCTCCTTCCTCTATACCCAAGCTACGGCGAAGGGGGAGTTAGAAAGCCAGAGAGAGGGTGGTGAAAGAAGCAACGTATGCCATTCCAGGGGGAAAGGCAGGCTGGATGTTCAGTGGTGCGTTAAATTGATTGCAGGCCAGCTTTGGCACACGCTGAAGCGAACCACATTTTGTGGGGGGAGAGGGGACGATCCTTTCCCCACACAGCAATGTAACGATGTGTGGGTATGTGTGCGCGCATGCACCATTCTGTTCTTGCGCTTGTTTTGCAGAGAGAAGTACTATCTGCAAAACCAACAAGGGGCTCCACTGTTTACGGTGTAGCTCCACGGCCTGATCGCTGGGTTATGTGGTGTGCACTCCTGCGTGCCGGTTTGCCCTTTTTTAGGTATGTGGAATGACAAGGAGCGAAAGCGAGCAGTTTGAGGAACAAAACGTGATGTCATACTGCTAGCTGCATTTGCAGGGATGGTGGAACTGAGGGGATGAAATCTTTATGAGAAACAGCTGTGGATTTATTCAGGCAGGCCTGCAGAATGCTCGCAAGAGCCGGCAAACCCACTGACAAAAACCTAGAGGTCTGATAGCATTAGCTAAAGCAGTGATGATAGCACAGGCACACTCTATACTGATAGTGATAACGTGTTATCACACATAAGCTATGTTTATCACACGCTCAACACCTACAGGAGATAGAAGTATAAGCAAATACTACAAGACCAGTTGCTTATTCTGTTGACTGCCTCGATTTAACACTGTTTTAACAAATCCAATTATTTCAAGTGGCTTTGAATTACATAAATGGTTGACATAGGCATATGCTTTTTGCAAGATGCTACTGTAGTTGCGCTACACTGAGCATGTGACGCCGTGAAGACTGCAGTTCTAAAGTGGATTTCCACACATCCTTTGAATTGCATATTTTGAATTTCTAAAACTACTTGCAAATTTGAAAAAAAAAAACACTTTAAGATCGATACTAGAGTCACAAATGTATTGTGTGTCTGTATTATAATGTTCTATATTCTAACAAGACAGTTTATTGGCGGCCTACTGTAACATTTATTGCGTTGTTTTTATGGTTCGGTGTTCCATGTGGTGACCACTAGGCAGTGATAGGCAGTGCCTTTTAAGCACTCACCTGTATGTCCATAAGTTTATCTAACCCCCATTGAGTAACACCCCATCCCCATACATCCAGTGCACCCTGCCTGTCACACCAATCACACCTCACATAGAAGGTCGGGGCGGGGAAAATAGCGGTCACTGGGGTCACATTTCTCCATGATGTTTTTATTGGCCTCAACAGATGGCTTGCCTCGCCTACATCATTGTCACGGCGGCCATCTTGCTCCGGGGGGGTCACTGCTAACAATGGCTGCAGAAGACAAAGGCCTTAGTCAAGACTTCCTTGCCTCTCAATTGAGTTTTCCCAGTAACCCGCTGTTGTAAAACTGGCTGTGCTGTCAGAAGGACATGCCCGTCAGGTTTGTGTGAGTGTTGGCTGTGTGCATAACTAATCTAGGTGGAGACTCGTTTTTGATCATTATAGTCAAAGTTGTGCTCACATAACAAGTCAACCATATAAAGCCACACTTAGTATGTAGGATGAATTCCATTGCAGTGTATACAGGACTCTGTGTTTTTGGCCTTCAGGCTTCAAACACCAAACAAGGACAACCTGCAGGCCTGGACTAATCACTGTGTAACACTAAACCTTTATTTTCCCCCTGCCATACTTCACTTCACCTCCTCTTTTTCACAACCCCCCCCCCATCCTTGATTTGCAACACACTACCTCAGCCCGCCAACACATGAAATATACGACTAAACTATAGACATTTTTTACATTTTCGACTCACTTCTCTGTTCTTTGTTTCCTATTGAGTTTCAGCAGACACGCATACGGGTAAAAAGCCTGATGTCTCTCCTCAAACATGCAACCTCTGCTCTGCTCACACCTGAGAATCATTTAGGCCCACAGGCTAGCATAGGGCTGACGCAAACCCTTAATGTCTACCTCTCTCACATTCTCCCTCTTGGGGGGCTTTTGAGTGGAAGGGGTAGGGAGAGAACAGACACAGGGACAGAGCAAGAGGGAGATAACAGAATGTTGTGAAGACCATGCATTATATAACAAGAAATGACAAAAGTACAAGTTTTTTTTTATTTTTATCGTTGTATAAGACATATAGGTCCATACAAGTCCTTTCTCCTAAAAGACTGGAACAGCCTTGATAACAAAGAAAAATACAAACTAGCCTAACATCAGTTTGAAACACTGAACCCACAGGGGCAATTATGTTGTTGGCGTAGGGTAGACTTCAGCTTGCCAGCTGCTTTTTTTTCCCTACCAAAATGATGGTTTCGTCTGATTTCCTATGCAGCCTCTTGAAAAACAATGTGTGGAATTTTGCAGAGTTTGGCGTACATTCTCTACATAGTTGTGAGAATGAGGAGCAAAACTAACAGGGTTAGCTGGTGCTGCTTTATTGGACTGAGCTGGGATGGGGCATTGCTCAGGAAATGTTTAATGGCCTACTAAAGTCATAAAATATCCAAGCACATCTGGATGAAGTCATCAATTCCCCCCCAACACACATACACACACACACACACACACACACACACATGCACGAACACACACACTTTTGTTGGTGTTTATGATGGACTGACTGCCTGGGTGTGTGCCAATGAGGGTTAGTTTGTATGGCGAGCACAAAAGCATGTAACAAATTGTGTTCTTGGATGTTTATTCATGCATATTTGCCCATAGCAGTGTGTGCAACTGAATAAATGCCAGCTAGCACGTGGCCCTGACCTACAGTGTCTTCCTCCTTTGCCAAAACTAGGAACCCTGATGTTCCTACTTGACCAACAGTTGTACGATTAGCCACTAAGCGCTAGCCTTGCAGTGCACCAGGGGTTCTCGTTTAATGAAGGACTTACGGTTGGCAGGGTGACGTGCATAGAAGGGTCTGGTTTCATTGCCTCTTTGACAAACAGACCAAGTAATGATTTCAAACTGGCCAAGCATGTCCTCTTACACTCACTTTGGCAGGGCCTTTCCCGTAATAGAAAGCAGGGGGATGCATAGGCTAGTCCCGGAAAACGCACGCAACACATTCATTGTCATTTTCTGAAACACGACAGAGGTAGGAATTTTCTGATGTGAAAAAAAGGATAGTGTGCAATAGGGTGTAAACAACTTTCCTCTGAACCCAGTGCCCCCTTTAGCTTTGGAATGCCGCTGATCTTTTCCTTAATCGAGTTTATTCACTTTGCAAGTTTCCAGTACTTTCTGTAGGTTTTCATAATACCACACAAGCATTACGATCCTTCTGTGGGTTTACAGATGTGGGTTTGCCATCATTTAGGTGTTTTTTTTCCCTCAACTATATCCTTCAAATACTAATCAAAGAAAGATTGGCATTATAGGTCCATGCTACCCATGATGTCATCTTTTCTCTTCGGGCTAGAAGGTATTTCATTGCCCACTGAAATGAGAGGTTGAAGCTATTTGGTAGTTTATGGTGTCACACTACTGTAGTCAGAGGTTTTAAATATACTGTGTATATCATACTACAGTATGTCTACCTGTTTGCATAATGTGGTTTTGTATAAAACACAATTTAGAATTTATTTAACAGATAAATTGATATACTCTCTCTGGAATCATTGTTGCAAATGGAGCAAACACAATTTTTTCAGCTCTTGCTGACTGACAGCCTGCTTTGTTTTACCTAAATATTTGTATATCAATTTTGAAGTCTTAAATAAAACATGTTTAAGAAAATAAATGAAAAAGAAAAGTAACAGTAAGCCTACATACAAATGATTAGTTCTTCCTCTGTGTGTGTGGTCAGGATGCCAGCTGCTAGCACCATGACTGGTGGGAGGGCCCTGCTGCTCTGTACGGACACTGACAACTGTATCTACCAATCAGTCAACGGGTAGGCACACAAACCACCATCACCATCATCCTATTATTCATATGCCATGTTTTTGTATGCCTGTGTTGACAGCCATTATCAGTCAGTTGTTGGCCATGTTAGCATTTCAGTCAGCTACAGTAGCTCGATTGTAGTAAAATGAAGGCCTGCAGAATTTCGCCAACATCTTAACCCTCGTGATGTCCTCTGGGTCAGAATGACCCAAATCACTAGCTCTTTGTGGCAGATAGAAGGCGCTAA
>JAODUG010047960.1:0-16017 GCA_027564795.1 Aphredoderus sayanus
CGCCCCCCCCCCCCCCCCCCCCCCCCCCCCCCCCCCCCCCCCCCCCCCCCCCCCCCCCACAGGCATGAGAACATGAACCACACTTGCAGAGAGACTAATGGCTGCGATGAACAAGGTGGGTGTGTGTGTGTGTGCGTGTGTGCGTGTAGGGTACCTCTGCACGTTGCTCTGCTGCCAGGCCAGCTGGGTGTAGCACTGGTTGAGCTGGTGCATGACCAGGTGCACCTGGGGCGAGGACAGGTTGTTGGGCAGCACATTGTACTGGCCCGTCAGCAGGCTCTGCAGCATGTATGACAGCATCTAGACGGAGGGGACGGCAGGAGAGGAGAGGAGTCATTTCCTTCTCCCAGGCTGGCCAATGTGGCCGCTTGCTAAAGAATGACAGCCGCGGCATTTGAGATGGGTCAGACTCAATTAATTCTATGACAGCTATTAGCACTAAATGTCACATGCCAATATCATTATCCAATGTCCATTATCAGAAGAGCAAATGAGAGAGTGACAGAGAGATAGACAGTGAGTGACACAGTGAGAGGCAAAGAGAGACAAAGAGAGAGAGAGACAGTGAGTGATAGACAGACAGTGAGAGAGAGAGAGAAAGAGACACACAGAGAGATACTGTAGACAGTGAGCAAGCAAAAAAAAAAACACAAAGAGAGACTGAAAGAGCAAGCTAGAAAGACACAGAGCCAGCCAGCCAACCTGTTGGTCCTGCAGGAGTGTCTGACACATGCTGGTGCTGAACTCCAGCTGTGTGCGGAGCTGGTTGACCTGCTCCTGCCAGTGGTGGGAGCCCTCTGAGAAGGAGAGCTCTGAGGCCCAGCGCAGGTTCTCCTGGCGCCTCACTCCCCCAGCGGGAGTCCCAGACTGGTCCAGGCCGGACGGGGCCTGCTCTTTGGCCCGGGCCTTTCCTCCATGACGACATGGACGCCCGTTGCTCTCACCTGTGAAGGCCACCGGCGGCTTCAGGCTGCTGGTCGGATAAAAACAAGGCAGGAGGTTCAGGAGAAACAAGATGACAAACAACTGAGGAGGACATGTGGACAAAAGGGTTCTGTTATTATAACTGCATTAAAAATAAAGTACATTTGTAGCTTATCTCACATTTCACTGATTAAACCTGACCTGCTCTGGTTCTTCCTGTTGCTGAAGGAGCGCTGGTTCCGCCTGGATGCGTAGATGTGGACGTCGTCGCTGGAGCTGGTCTCGGCTCCATCTTCATGCTCCTCTTCCTCCTCATCATCCTCGTCCTCCTCAGCGCCCATCTCTGAGTTGTAGTCATCCCCCTCATCATCCAGGTGGCAGGGGGTGGACCCACCCCAGGTGGCCATTGTCCTTAAAACAATTGTGTGGGAAAAGGTCTAACTTAATATATAGCAGGGAGAGGTTTGTTTACACCGTTGTTTATAAAATGTGACACTACAGAATCTTCTGTAGGTTAAAACAGGAGACTCAACTCCATACGGTTTGAATTATTAATGAAGCAGTGTTTTATGGTGATGGCTGGTACTGCACCTGGAAGAACTGGCAGCAGTAAAACTGATCAAAAATGTTTTTATAAAACAAAATTGTCATCTGTATTATTAAAAAAAAATATGGTGCTTTACGATATTCTCTCTATGCTTATGTACACTGATTCTTTCTAACAATGTCAATGTAGCTAGTTTGGCAGACATAACCCGTTTTGTCCAACGTCTTCACTTCCAATAACTGGTTACATTTCTTAAAACTGCCTTTAAGTTAATATATCTGTTTTTAGAGGATATTCTGGTTGTTCCACATTCCAGTTCACAATTAAAGTAGTACTAAGTAATACTAAAATAAAACAGCGTGCCTTTATTTAAATTTTCAAGCATTGTCCTACCTCTCGTCCCTACTGATGGGCTGCGAGGCTGCGTCTGGGCCTCCTGGGTGCTCTGTCCTGTAGGGGGAGTCGCTGAGCCCACCACGCCTCTGCTGCTCAGCCATCAGTGACTCCAGGTGCTTCCGGCGCTGGCGTAGCTCCTCCCGTAGGATCTGGTGGCGCCGCATCTCCTCCCACAGCTGGAGGGGGGGGGGGCGTAGGGGAAGGAGCCCAGGCAGAGGATTAATTCAAGACGGCGGCAGGATTAACACAGAAACACAGCTTTCTGTGGATTAACACAGCTGTGGCTTTTGAGGCCAGCTAAAAGGTCGGCAGTTGCGAGGGGAGTGGAGTGGAGGTGGGTATCACCTCACTGTCCGGCACCGAGGTGTTGGCTGCCTCTGGGGCAGTGGCCTTGAGCACCACAGAGTTAGGTTTGGGAGCGGGGGCGGAGGCGGAGGCAGAGGAGGGAGGGGCTTTGCCAGCAACTGGGGTGGACGCTGCAGCAGGAAGCTTCCTGGCCAGGCCCGGCTGGCTCACTGTACTGGACACGGACGACTGAGGAAGAGAAGCGTGGCCCTCATTAGGCTCGCCCCACATAGCTGGCAGGAGGGACAATGGGGATTAGTGTGAGGGAGCGGGTGCTACCTGAAGGTCAGGGCAGGCCCACTGCAGGTCCTGAATCTTGCCCTGGATCTCCATCAGCCTCTGGCGCTCATCGTGGAGCTGCTTCAGCTCCTGCTGATGCTGCCGCAGCTTCTCCTCGTACAGCTGGTCCCTGGTGGTCACATCCATGGCAGTGGCTCAGTAGTCAGGTCAGTACAATCAACCAAATCAATCTAACCGTCATTACAGGCTCAAGGTGCAAAGGCACAATACAATAAGAATGCATATTCAATAGACATGCACCGATCAACAAATGAACATGATGCACAGTGAACGCTGGCAGATAAGGGAACATAAAAAAGTAAGTACTTTTAAAACTAAATACATGAATATTTCTGCATCTAAATGACATATAGCCACAAAATAAATTGTGAAAGCACTATGAAAATCTGATTCTGCACAAATCGGAACCAGCCAGTCAGGATACATTTTTTTCTCATTTTGTTTTTTAAACGGTGATCGGAATCAGCTAGGAAGAATGCAATCAGTGCATACATCTCCATGCATTTTAGAATGTATAAAAAGACATACATTATAACATGACACACAGAAGAACAGTAAAACACAGTTAGGTACAGCAAGCATTCCTCCAAAACGAACCAAACTGGCTTCAGTGGGACCCACCTGGCCTGTTCACACAGTGTAATGTCTCTGGAGCTCTTGTTGGCCCCGGCCCCCACAGCTGCAGCCCCTCTGGTGTTGTTTGGCTGTTGGTGGAGAGAGTCGTCCTCGTTGGCTGTGGTGCCGTCTGTGTCATCACTCTTTAAAAGACACAGGCACACAGTCACGCAACTTCACTCAGCTTTATTTAGAGCCAAGCCGAAGGCCACAATGCCATCGTATGGCGCGTCACATCGCTGTGTGCTGTGCCTAACCTGCACCATGGCAACCAGCTCCTGCAGCTGTCGCAGTTTCTGCTTGGCCGTGTGCAGCCGGTGCACCTTCTGGGCAAAGTCTGCCTCGTCTCCCAGGCTGCTCCTGCGGCTGGAGCCCGACGCCTCGCTGTCGGGACCCGCGGCCTGCGCCCCCTCCTCAGGCTCCAGGCCCTCCTCGGCCTCCTCGTCCTTCACCTGGTTGTAGGTGCTGTCGCGGTTGAACTGGCACTCTAGACGGTAGGTAGGAAGGGGGGGTATGATAAATATTGAGCAGTGCTTCTCAAGCAGAGGTGCATGTGTGTGACAGTGTTGTCAAGGCTACCGATGGCTGAGGGGATGTTGAGGCTGTGGAGGTTGACGGCAGAGCGGTTGTTAATCTCGCACTCCGTGTTAAGGCGGCCGTCCCGGTTGTTGGTGCCGCCCCCACTCCTTCCACCCCGGCTAGTGGTCAGGCTGTTCAGGTCTGTCCAGTTGCCGATGCGCTGGGGGTTCCTGGGAATACACTGCTACATCAGCACATGACACTCTAACGCCGTTAGAACTGAATTCTTTTCTGCTCACCAGCGCCTCCTGTAAAGCTAGTAGTAACCTAAAGACTGTTGCACACATGTGGCAAAGAGGACCCACCTAATATCGGTTCCCATGTTAATCAGTGATCAACTTGCACACTGCAGTGGACGCTTTCTTCACGCCTTGTGTATTTACACACAACAAATTTGTTGACCGCCTGAACTGTTTTTAGTATTCAGGTAAATTCCACCGGCATGTTTTATGGCCTTCATTAAATAAGGTTATTTTACAACATTTACATAGTTGTAAAATAGGACTACATATTGGAGATAATTCATCCCTGAGGATGAGTTTACATTTTACACTTTCAGGTCTTCAGGCCCATTAAAGAAGTCATATCTTAACCAGACATGAAAATGACTGTAGGACAGGATTTACCTGTGGCCATCAAGATAATACATGTTTCAATATTGAATCAGAAGCAAAGCCTGTGTGCATGGAATTGCTAATATTATTTAGGCAATAATACCTACAGTATACCACAAGTATAGCTACCAGTCCATAGAATAAAAAGGTAATACTGGACTTGCATCTATGTGAGTGACACATGTTCATTTTTAAATGTGTGTGAATGGAAAGATGGTATTCAGCAACATGGACACCCTTGAAGCCAACCTGATGTTAGTGATGGGCTGCTGGTTCTCCTGCTCAGAGTCCAACATGGCTTCAAACAAAGAGCCATCCTCAGTCCCATCCTCCTCCTCCTCCTCGTCATCCTCATCCTTCACATTCTCGTTGACGGTGTCGACCATCATGTCAGAGGTCTGCTCGTAGTACTGGACCAGCTCCCGCAGCTCATTCAGACGTTTGTGCACTTCCTTTAACTTCCTGTAAACAGGAGGACTACATAAATATACACTGCCATACACACACACACACCTACTTGCTTATCCCACCCACTCCAAGTGCTTTCAAAAACAACTGCTTGTAATAGGGTACTGGATGTAGAGGGGAAGATATACTGACACCACAGTGTGGCTCATATAGCCTCGAACGTCAATCTGAGCTGTGAATATCTGTGTACCTGAGCTTGTCAGCAGAGTTGCAACTGTCCTGGTGCTGGGAGGGTGTCTGGTGGTAGGAGGAGGAGGCTGTGGCTCCATTGGAGCAGAGAGCAGGGGGACGATCTGAGGTGTCTCCCATGCCGATACTCCGCTGGGTGGACACGCCACGGCCTGGTACACGCACACACACACACACACAGGTTTGTCAAGACTAAATGCACATTAAAGAAAGCTATAAGGCATAATAAACATAGCAAGACATAAGAACTGTTCCTACAGGAGTTGTTGTTGAGGGTCTGGTCTCTGAGAGAGTGCAGTTCCTGCAGGATCTTGTCCATGGTCTGCTTCTGCTCTTGGAGCTCTTGGAGCTTGGTGAGCTTAGCAGTGGCACCGGCAACCCCAGTGGCAAGACCAGCATGGGGGCCGGACGCAGCGTGGAGCAGGGGCCTGTGCTTGGGGGGACCCACAGGCTGGGGGGCTCTTGAACGGCAGACCTCTCTGGAAAGGGACAGGCTCTCTGCCTGACGACGGTTGTCTGGGACGGCTTTAGTCTGTTTATGACAATGAGAAAATTGGATTGCGTCTTGTTTATTCCCATAATAACACACGCTTAGCGAACAAAAGGTGCATGTGGCTCGTTGACGCCGCATCGCATGTCTAGTGGAGACAAACAAAAAATGATCCCCCAGAGGAAAACAATAGCGCTTGTGTGTGCCAAACTTTTCAGTTGCCATGAACCCTACATCAGCTAATAGCAAGTTTTACACAAACAGGGAAGCAGGCTGGACGACATTAAGCAGGCAGCTTAGCCACCCATTCATATGAGCCACTGTACCTGCGAGTCATGCAGCTGGTTGTGGAACCTCTGGATCAAGTCGTTCAACTCATCATTCAACTCTGAGGTGATGCTGAGGCCAGAGACACTGCCTGTGGTTTCTGTAACAACTGATTGGGGAAAAGAAATAACAAATAAAAAAATAAAACACAAACAAAAATGCTAAGATATTGAACAGCATTGTGTGTAACCACCTACAGTAGTGGTTACACACAGTGCAGTGCTGTTTGTACAGTAATGATAAGCAGATAAAGTCTTTGTACAATGTTTAAATCAGCAGTAAATTTAAAAGACGACCCTACCAGCATCGTCCATGACAGCGATGGCCTGCTCTGCACTGTGCTGCATGGCCATTAGAGCGGCCTGCCGGCCCTGCAGGGCCCTTAGCTGCTCCTGCTGCTCCAGCATTTTTTTCAGCAGCTCATGCTGCTTACGCAAGTTCTCCAACTCCTCCTTCTGCTCGCTCCGCGCTGCTGTCGTCGCCCCGCCCGCCTGGATCAAACGCACCCGCCCACAATTAATTACACTGGATTTAGCTTCTGTCCAGAAGCAGCACCGGTTCTGATAAACTGGTGCTTTGTTGTGTTGTTTGGGCTAGCTAGCGGTTAGCATGAGCCATTACGTGCAGAATAGCAGGGAATATCATGTGGACGTTTACAAGCACGGACAAACCATAGCATTAGAGGCATCTGAGGGGCGCACATCAATGTTGAGGGAGGTGCTCTCTGCCAAAGAGCCAGACCCCACAGCTGAGTCAAGGGTGCCCACATCATCCTCCTCATTCTCCCGTGCCTGTGTGAAAACAATCAAGCAACCAATCAGCATATTTTGTTTTGTTTACATATTCAATATTTCCTAAGTGTGAACATACCTACGTTTCATTTTATTTGCCCACATCTTCTTGCCAAGACAATTTGTATAGTCTTTACATTATTTTATTTTTTTACATGCAACTATTTACAAATGATATTCCTTTATAGTGCACTGCTGAATAATGTGCGACACTTAACCCTTGTGATGTCCTTCATTTTACCGAATTATGCCACCAGCCGGCGCCATCTGATTGTGTATGATTTTGTGTGTTTTTTAACTGTTACTGGTGTGTGCATTTCTTTCTTTATGTATTTGTGTTGTTTTTTGTGCCTTTTAACCCTCCTGTTGTCCTCAGGTTTCAAACACACACCTTGTTGTGCCAGCAGTGCACATCACGCCTTCTATCTGCCACAAAGATACATACATAGCACCCCCCCCACCCCCCAATCCTTAAAAGAATAAACATTGCCAAAATATACATTTCTCCCAATGGGAAATTAAGCCAATGGTAAATAGATAAACTGAAATAAAGAGCAAGGGGACAGCTGTCCTACTCCTGGTGTTTCCATCGATGCAATACGACACTAAACTACTAAAGAAAAGACGGGATTAAAAATGCATGTGCGGTATGCTGCGGAGCTACAATGACACCCAATGGCTAGCTGGATAAAAACTAGTTTGCTCTCAAATACACCCCCGTCTGAAGGACTCAAATGTACAACGACTACGCTACACAAATATCCGCAAACAGTAGATGACAAACAATAAAAGCAAAACAGACGGCAGACCGACCAGCATTTTCTGTAGGAAACGCAAGTAGGACTTCTCCTGCTCCTTGAGGTGCTCGATGAGATGAGAGAGGCGCTCCACGTTGGCTGGAACATCGTTCTTTTCCACCAGGTCATCCCTCATGGAGCTGGCCTTGCCGATGTACTCTCGGATCTGCACCAGCTTGCTAACCACCTGAGGCGGCCCGGAGAGACAGAGACAGGCAGGGTGTTGGGGGAGGGGTTACAGGCAGGTGCGTGGATAAAAGGAACAATACAAAGACGGAGGAAAAGGTGAGTGAGGATTTGTAGTGGATTTGCAGACTGGGCTTAAGAAGGGCAGAGAGGGGGTTGGGCAGCAAATTCACTGGGAACCAAGGATGGCATATTTATAAATTGGCCTATATACAGCCTGGCAGCAGCAGCTCCAGATCTTTCTCACTCTCCCCCTTGTTCTACTTTCTTACAGCAATTTCCAGTGCAGTGAGACTCTGTATAATAAGCCATGTTGTGTCATCACATTAAACCCTTCCATTAAGGTCACTAAACTCTAGCTATTAAGCATGTAAAAATGCTAAATGCTTAAGATGGTGAAATACAACTTACCCATTGTCAGTCTTGATCTGATCCATTACAAATTACTAGGACAGGAAAGAAATCGACACTACTAACTTGAACCTACACTATGCAATGTATTATGCAAGTTTGCCCCTAAACACATCTTGACTAGGACACACTGACTTATAGGCTACTGTTTGACTATTCTTGCAGCAGTGCAGAGGCAATCCAATCTCATGTTTCTAAGCAATGTTGTACTTCTAACCAATGAAAAAAGCCCAAAAGGAAGAGGGCGTACCTTCTGGATGTCAATCAAGGCCATGTGTGATCATGAGAACAGACCGTAGTTGGGTTACAGATAACAGGGAGGGGGGGGGGCAGCAAAGATATATATTTTTCCAATTGTGGCTAGTGTAAGGCTAGCCACAATATATTAGTGTTTCACAATGGTCACCGTCTAAGGTTATGTGATCATGATAACACCATAAATAGAAAGGAGCTATGGTGGTCTGTTGGGCCGACCCTTCGTTGGGCTTAACGTGCATACCTCACATTTTGTAGCTTTATTCTTATATTACCAGATATCCAAACACATGCTTTACACAAAATTGTTTCTTTATTCCAATTTGTTTTATTAGTACAATGGGCTAATCAAATCCAATTTTACTCTGCTCTTGTATATTTTCCAGTTTGTTGTGTTTTACATTAGTCTTTATTTTGCTCCCTTTCCAGTGTATGCTGCCTGCTTGACAAAAAAATATCACCACATGAAACTGTTTAAAATGTAATGCATTTAAAAAGCATAAAATCAACCTCTGCATCCTCTCCTTGAGGAATTTATCAGGAATCAATTTACTTTATCTTGTAATCTTGTGGTAACTTTAGTGTTTGAAGCGGAGTAAACATTTTTATTTTATCCCTTACAGCATCTTATCCCTCATATAGTGGGAGATCAGTCATGAGACTAGAGTGTGAGGACTGCACACACAAGTAAAGTACAATCTTACCTGGCTGCTGTCAATGCCAGACTCCCCTCTCCTAAATTCTCTGGATGGCAAGGGACCTCGGTCAGCTCCTCCCAGACTCAGCCCTGAAGAGTCCTTGCTGGGAAAGACTGAAGTAAATGTGTCCCTGAGCCCTGGGCTCTGCTTCTTAGCCTCCTTCATTATGGCCGGTGTTGAGGGGGCCGATGATGAAGGGGGGACCAGATCCCGGCTTTTGTTAGTGTTGACATGCAGGGGTAGGAAGTTGAAGGGCTTCTTGTTCTCACCAGCTAACTGCCGCTGGTTATTAGCAGCTGTGACTCGTCCCTGGGAGTCACTGCCGATGCTCCTCTGAGAGCAGAGGAAGGCAACACAAACATTTACTTAACTTTCATGATTGTTTGAAAGGGTCATAGTCCGTGTTACATTTATTTATCATCTTGATTATCTCTCTGCTACACACATATCTAAACAATTGAATGTGTGTGTACATGTTGCTCAGTTATGTATATTGTAATAACTGCAGTGACCACTGCAGAAGACCCAACAATGAAAGGTTGGATCACAAAAGTCCAGAAAGTCCAGAAAACTAAAGCAAGAGTAAAACTAGCAAGTCATATGAAGAAAAGGAAAGCATTGATTACATGGTTACATTTAAGGCCCGGACTATACTGTGAAAGGATGAGGAGGAGATTGATGGGGGAAAGAAAACAGCGGCTACCAGACCAAGGAAACCTTTCTGACAGAAGACGGGAAAATGGAAATATTCCACAGTGTTTTAACCCACAACATGTTCTAGTTCTCACCTCATCCAAGTCAGTGAAGTTGATCCTCTGACGCAGCCTGTCCAGCTCAGCCTGGTCTGGGACCGACATCTGCGTGGTGTATTTGACGTGGGGAAAGGAGTGAGGCGTGCGTACTCTTCTGCGACCGGCCCCTGGGGTGGACTCTGGAGAGATGTCATTAGTCAGCCGACTTTCTGCAACTGCAGCCGAGAACTTCTTCCTGTTCTTTTCTGAAGTGCGGTTAGCCTTCTTCTGCTGCACTCCCCAGTCCTGATCAAAGTGCCAAAGTGTCAGTATGTTTCCTTGAGTTAACAACAGTGTTTCTACATTATGCACTAACAGGTTTATACCATGTTATTGAGTCTATCTTCCAGACTCCCATTGGTTATGGTCCAGTTGTGCAGCTCCTGTTCTTCAGTATCATCAAAAGGAGTTCCTCCAGTTGCCATGTCGACCACTTGGCCTGTAAGAGTTCACACAAATATGCAGTCTCAAAATAAAAACCAAGAAAACTGATTTTCTCCAAGTATGACATAGTATCACAAAGTAGTGCTAACTAAAAGTTGAGTTAACTTCAGTTACTGATCTTGCCATAACAATACTGTACATAGCTATATCATCAAGGAGACGATATGGTATAAAAACAAAGCCATGTTCAGTTAAAAATGTAGGCCTAATAAATAATGACCAGAACCTTATATCAAACAAGCTACAGGCTAATACAGGTACGTGTATGTTATTAGACTACGTATTTCCCACTACTGTAACTCCATGTTCGCCACATTCTTGCGTACGGTAAATGTATGCCAAGGGTTAAACAATGTCCATAAACAATCAAAACAATAAAACTGCTCATCGATATTTCTTCTTTCTCTTACCGACAAATCACGCAGGACCTAAAGTACGCTATTTGTACAGTCGCGGTGATGTTGCCGTACTGTAAACTGGTTAGTAAATGAACTGTACAGTGTCACAATGTCCGTTGGTGGCGGTGCTTCAGTTAGGTATGTTTCTTGTTGGGGAGTAAACGTTGCCTGGCCCGCTCGTATTCCCGGGAAAAAGTAGAATCCCCCGCTAACAGTAACAGTAAGCAACGAGCTGGAAGGGCTAACTAGCTGTGTTGGGTACATAGTTTTGTCATGTTTGCATGACAACTACAATAATATCGTTTTGTAGGTGGGCTTATACTAAACCACCGCTAAATACATAGTTTCACTTGAATCCAGTTTGTCGAAAGCACAATGCAGACAATACAGTACGGAGCACACATTTGGCTGCGACACAGCCACTGGAGCGGACAGCGACTGTTAGCTACAGTACAACATTAGCAGGAATGCAAACCTGTCGCATCGCAACAGGTTGCGCCATACCATAAGCTAGCTAGCATGACCACTACATACATACCGCTGCGTGGCTCAGTTTCAATAAAGGAACGTAAAGTCCGCGTTTCAAGGTTAACTGTCGTTCTAGCATCTGCTAATACGAGCTATGACCTGGACAATAAACTCACCAGGCTGTTTAAAAGCTAACGTTAGCAACTGAAAGAATAAACAATTAGCATACCTTCCTGTCCTACAATCACGAAGCAGCTTTAGATTCAGGCTCAAATCGTCAATAATAAAAGCACACCTCTCATAACTATACTTTATTATATAAGTGTTCAAAACACTAACGTTGTTATTATCGTAACCCGATGCCTTCGTCGAAAATACAATATTAATTAAATGTAGATCTTGCTAGTCATTTCCACTACACCCTCCGATACGGTAGGTGGTAGTACCCAGACGTTGCCCTCTATTGGACCATAGGAAGTACTTGTGGTCATGTTGAAACGAGAAGAAGATGGTGACGACTTGACTTCGTTCATGAAAAAACGTCGCATTTAACAAAGCGAAATTATTCGCACTCATATTGTTTTCTTCGTTTTCAGTTGGCGAGTCCATTCGCATAATTGTATGCTGTTTTGCCGTGCTAGTAAACGATCTCGCGTGTACATTTAAAGTCAGTAAGTCTATTTGATTAATACCGATACTTAGCCTGCAAGCTAACGTGGGCCTGTTAGTGGATTTACTTTTTCAGGCGGCAGAATTTAGGATACTACTGCTTGTTAGCAGGTAGATATAACAGCGAAAAGTGACGTTTGCTGTATTACACATTGTCGGCCCGTAGACAAAGTTATGGGGTCATCGAAAAAGCACAAGGAGAAGAGCCGTGACAAGGATAACGAAGAGCGCCGCCGGGAACACAAGAAACATCGTCACAAGGACCGAGAAAGAGATGCGGAACGGGATGGAGCTCGAGAGAAAGAGAAGAGAAAACGCTCCAGGTCCAAGGAAAGAAGTGGACGGGAAAGTCGTGGTAAAGGAGAAAGGGGCACTGGGGAGCCGCGAGTAAAGAAGGAAAAAGTTGATCATGCATATGAGCATAATACAGTTATTGAGCCCCAGTCGGCCAGTGGAGATGCCTCACTCAGCATAGAGGAGACAAACAAACTTCGAGCTAAGCTGGGTCTGAAGCCTCTGGAGTTAAATGAAAATAAAAAGGAGCTTGGCACCAAAGAGGATCCGCTCGTGGCCGAGACTATCAACCCTGTATACATCAAGCAGCAGAAAGAGATGAGAGAGAAGCTTGCAGCAATGAAAGAAAAGCGTATCCTCAATCAGAAATTGGGCAAAGTAAAGACGTTAGCCGATGACGACTGGTTGGAAGACACAACAGCATGGATTGAGAAAAGCAGAAAACTGGCAAAAGAAAAAGAATTGGCTGAGAAAAGAGCCAAACTTCTAGAAGAGATGGATGAGGAGTTTGGTGTAAGTAGTCTTGTAGAGCAAGAATTTGGACAGAGCAAGAAGGAGGCCTATACATCGAGAGATCTAAAGGGGCTTTCAGTACAGCACCAGATAGAGTCCTTCAATGAAGGTGAGACTGTCATTCTCACACTTGAAGACAAAGGCGTGCTTGAAGAGAAGGAGGATGTACTGGTAAATGTGGGACTGGTGGATAAAGAAAAAGCACAGAAAAATGTGGAATTAAAGAAGAAAAAGCCAGATTACAAGCCATACGAAGAAGAGGAAAGCATTGATGACATGGTTACATTAAAGCCTCGGATTGTACTGTCAAAGTATGATGAGGAAATTGATGGGGAAAAGAAAAAGAGTTTCCGTTTGAGCACAGGGGGCTTTGCTGAGGGGGATCGGGAGAGGGAGCTCCAAGCAATAAGAGACACTCTTCATAACCAGGCACAGTCCTTGCATATGCCTGCACTCACCATAGCCTCTGAGTACTACACGCCTCAGGAAATGGTGGGCTTTAAAAAGACAAAGCGCCGTGTGAAGAAAGTCAGAAAGAGGGAGAAGCCATTAGTCCTGGAGGACACTCTTCCAGATGAAACCCGCAGTACTGACTTTGGCTCTCGGTCACGTGGTCGGGGCCGTAAGCAGGAGGATGAGGTGCCCGAGGTGGCAGTGGTAGAGGGGAGCACCCCAACACCAATCATTCCCCTACTGTCTGATGACATTAGGATGGCAGAAATGGACATAAGTGATGATGATGATTTCATAGCTCCTGACACAGCTCCAATTGAAGAAGACGAAGCAGAGCAGGAACTGCAGAAACAACTGGAGAAACAAAGGAAGCTTAAACAAAAGCAGCTTCTCAAGGATTCTGGGGAGAAGGTAGCAGAGCAGTTAAAAGTGCTTGGCGAAGGCGATAATGATGATGACCCTGACAGAAAGACCAACATTGTGTTCAATGCAACTTCTGAGTTCTGCAGAACTCTTGGTGACATTCCAACTTACGGCTTATCAGGCAACCGAGAGGACCAGGAGGACATTATGGACTTTGAGCAGGAAGCGGAAAGAGGAGATGCTGGCGATTCTGATTCTGAGTTGGATGAAAACATTGGCTGGAGCACAGTCAATTTAGATGAGGAGCAGAAACAACCTGATTTCTCCACAACTTCCACCACCATTTTGGATGAGGAGCCTATAGTGAACTCTGGCCTGGCTGCAGCATTGATGCTGTGCAAGAACAAAGGTCTACTGGACACTCAAATGCAGAAAATAGCCCGTGTCAGGGCACCAAAGGGTGCCTTGCCGAATGATAACTACTGCATTGAGGACAAGATGACTATTGATGACAAGTACAGTCGTAGAGAGGAGTATAGAGGCTTTACACAAGATTTCAAAGAGAAAGACTGCTATAAGCCTGATGTCAAGATTGAGTATGTTGATGAGTCTGGCCGAAAACTCACTCCAAAAGAGGCTTTCAGGCAGCTCTCTCACCGATTCCATGGCAAAGGATCTGGTAAAATGAAGACTGAGAGGAGGATGAAAAAGCTGGAGGAAGAAGCCCTGCTGAAGAAGATGAGCAGCAGTGACACACCACTAGGAACCGTGGCTTTGCTTCAAGAAAAACAGAAATCCCAGAAAACACCATACATTGTCCTTAGTGGGAGTGGGAAAAGTATGAATGCAAACACCATTACCAAATAGACTAGGTTTTGGGCAATGTCTTTTAAGGCTTAGACAGGCAATTATTTTAAGTAACAGAATTGGTATTTTGTTTTTGTCCTAATGAAACAAGTTCATTGTTGTAGAATGCTGTGTTCAATAAAGTGAAATTCAAATAGGAAGTGTTTATAAATTGGAGAATCATTTATTTTACTATGAAACAAGTGTTTCTTACAAGAAAATCATCGATTTAATAATAATCTAATCTTTCTCCCACAAAATGTGATTCAATACTAGACTGACATATAGCTAAATTAATTTTCATAGGTAAGGATGTATATTGGCTTGGCACTGTAAGTAAGCAAAGTGCAGCATTATATTATTATATCTGATTATTAGAAAGTTTAATTTTGTATTAGAATTTGCTGTTGCAAATTACATTAACTGCTGACATGTTTTTTGAAAAGTTGTAGCTACACTTTTAATTATTTTACTTTTACAATAGCCTGACATCGAGTATCTTGCATTTTGATTACGTAATTTAGATTATACTTTTAATATATTCAAAGTATCCTACCTTTTAATCCTGTAACAGTATGTCATCTAAAATTAATGTTCTTTATACATACACACTTAATTAAAACTAGTTTTCGATTGTATTTATAAGAACGCTAACAGTACTTTACCGGAACTGACGCTATGTTGTGGCACTACTTGCAAAGTAGATGGCTAAGCTAGTGCTAGCATCTGTGACACGACATTAGTATAGTGAATGGCTATAGTGAACAGTGTGGTCAAAACTACATTTGGTAATCTTGAAAACCTTTGCTTGCTGATCGTCAATGAAAAGACCCACAAGACAAACGCAAAAGCAGTAAGATACAGAACACGAATGTGTCGTTAGCACAATGCTAAATGTTGAAGTAGCTATATTAGCTTGCTTATTTGACAGCTTTCTAGTACTTTAGCTTATAAGATAATGTATGTGACACGCAGTAATCTACAACTGTACCTTTTTCCCATGAACGGCCAGATAATGTTCAACATGCACTGCATAAACAAGTTACATTTAAAACCGGGAGATGATGAATTTAGATTAACGTAGCAAAAGTTAGCTTGTGTCCAGCGAATACGACCTAAACAGATTAAGTTACTCGACACAAGCCTTCAGACACGCCAATGTGTTTATTCAAGCAGCTGAATATCAAACACTATATATATATATATATATATATATATATATATATATATATATAAAAATGTTACCCTTTTTTATTAAATTAGTCACATGACAGTACAGTACCAGGATGATGATATCCGTTTAACAAATACGGATATCATTTTGGTACTGTATTGTCATGTTTAAATGTTATTTCTTACATAACCTTTTCATTATTTTGATCTGCAGGTCACAGTGTGATGTTAAATCTATGACGAATGTACGCATCAGTTGAATGAAAAGGATACATTAAATCGGAGTGCTTAAATTACAATTGTAAATAGCATGAATGTTGTGTATATCCATAGGCCCTAATCGGTGAATTCACGGGGCTTTAACCATGTCTGAGCCCAAGCCACCCACGCCAACGCTCACCACAACTCCTACTCCAGGAGACACATATAAAGGTTGGCTTTTCAAATGGACCAACTACATAAAAGGTTACCAACGACGGTGGTTTGTTTTGAGCAATGGCCTGCTGTCTTATTACAGGTACAATAATTATTCAAACCACTGAATGTATTGCATCCTTTTACATTTACATAAGACATGTTAAGATGTAAAACTGGGATTTAACCCTCGTAATGTACTCCGGGTCAGAATGACCCAAATCACTAGCTCTTTGTGGCAGATAGAAGGTGCTAAACC
>JAODUG010047982.1:0-16014 GCA_027564795.1 Aphredoderus sayanus
TCTCAGGTCACCAGCACCCCAGACAATCCGGATGCTATAAAGTCAATCAGCAGAAGAATCTAAACATGAAGTGCAATACTGACACCACAGGCTGAAAAGAAGAAATCAGGCTTTAATAATTGAACTGCTCATTCGACTGATCAAAGCAAAATAAACAATAAAGCATTAATATTATTCAGATTTTTACTTACGGTTCTTTTGACAGCACTGCTGCCCCTATTCTCACCTCAATGGTGGGTTCAGCAAAATCTCGCGATTTAGCTATACCACATTTCAAAATATATATTTGACTTCATTGCATTTAGCCACCATTATTTGTCCAACAGCAGGGGTGCTGTGCAAATGTTAATGTAAACAGTGTTTCCAGACTATAACCTCAGCAAAACTTCACATGAGATCAATAGTCAAGCATTCTCAGGGTATGGTTTTTCTGCAGCAAGGGTAGGAGGGAAAGTCACATGCCTCAGGAATTCACTTGATGCTAACGTAACATATTGAAATATGATGATTATAAAGAAATAATCAAATGAATCATGCAACTTGCTGTATTTGACAGTCATTTCTTAAAACTATAATTTGCATAGTACAAATTAACCTGTCATGTCAAAAAAGGCAGTTACTTTCTTTATATCACCGCCACCGTAGTAAAGCTAGCCTAGCCTCGCTAGTCAACATCATTATTTCCTGCAAGTACTATATTCTTAACCTGAAATGCCAGATGGATTGTGTCAAGGCAAAAATAAATTGAAGCTTGCGGGATCAGGATGGTCAGGCTACTTTATTCTGGCCTTCATCAAAAACTACTTTGCATCCTCTTCAACACCTTAACCCATAAGTCCAACTAATGTATAAAAATGTAAATTTCAGTCAAATCAAAATGTATTCATAAAGCACTTTAAAAAGTGTGCCAAAGTGCTTACAATAAAACAATACAATATTTTAAAGAGTTAAATATATTTAATTTGATATAGCATTTAAAATACTATTTATATTGTTACAAATGCCTCACTCAACAAATGTCTTGAGATTGGTTTTAAAATAGCCTGCCTCACAGTAAAGGCTTGTTTTGAGTGGTCTTTGTATTGTTAGTATGGTCTGCACCTGAACTCACTACTCTCCATCACGTAACATATTGAAATATGATGATTATAAAGAAATAATCAAATGAATCATGCAACTTGCTGTATTTGACAGTCATTTCTTAAAACTATAATTTGCATAGTACAAATAAACCTGTCATGTCAAAAAAGGCAGTTACTTTCTTTATATCACCGCCGCCATAGTTCCTAGGACGTGGGATCCCAGCACTCCCACATCCACTCACCAGATTGTTATTACTCGTGTCAGTAAAACCATCTAGCACTAAATATTTCCTGCATTCCTTGTCATTCTCGTACTCACTGTACTGTATGTCTGTATGTGTCTGCATGTATGTATGTTCCCGCAGTTCTGTCAGCCCTACTCCGGCCCCTGTCTTCTGTCTGTCCTGTATCCGTCCTGTCCTTCCCCTTCCACTGGGATTCACGCACCAGACCCATGACCAAGCCATCCTGACCTCTCTGGCCTTGCCACCCCATGCAAAACCTTTTATAGAGTATAAAGTGTTCTCTGCCCTGTTGTCTCGTCACTTCACTGTTGAGCCCCGGGTATTTGCATCATCATTAACTTCACAGGGAGCTATTAAATAGAGAGCCACTACACTGTACAACAGTGATGAAATATACAGTGCAATATTCTTGGTAAGAGGCCATTGTGAAGTGCAAAGCTTAATACAGTCTGTCTCACAGGGTTATTAGATGATCATGAAGGCAAAAATATTACACAGAGATTTATCAGAATTATGTTTTCAGGATGATCACATTTCTTTCGGAGAAGCCATGGAATATTGAATTCACTTTTGGAAAGGAATGTGAAATATAAGATGTGGTGTTGGAGGAAATAGCTCGACTTCATATGTCAATATTTGCCCAATTTAACCTAATGCAACCTAATTAACTTTTTCTCATATTGCCCCTTCCCTATAACCTGCCATGCCAGATGGTTTGTTAGAAAACCATCTGGGAATCTGTCCATTGAAACTTTAGAAAAGGGCAGGCACTTGATTGTCTATCACCATAAGTTAATATCACACCTAAACCACGCCTGTAGCTGCCTGTATGACACTGAATGGTCAGAACCACTGTGGTACGGACTGATGTTCAATAACTCTCCAGACTGATATTGCGCTGAAGTGAAACTGAAGCTTGCGAGATCATGATAGTGATTTGTATTCTCATGTGAAATAACCTACTACAAATCTAATGAAAATGTTTGCAGAAAATACAGTATGTAGTTATTATTCTACCAAAACATTTAGCCCAAATAAATCATTTTTACAAATTTAAGATGAAAAGTAGCTAAAAACCAATCTATCATTAGAAACGACGGCTCTATGGCCCACTTCAGTGTTGGGGAACAGCAACTGTTACAACATTGTACATTGATTGTACTGTACAGCAATCGATAGGCCACTATTATAGAAAATTCCACATTGATCAACGTTTTTATTCCGACTGTAGGAAATCTATAGACTGTAGCTTATCAGCATTATTTGAATGGACATGTTTTTTGTACGCCATACTTCCCACTACAGCATATTGTAGCTACATGTTATTTCAATTTTTGTGACTTTTGTTGGATGTTGGATGGATTGGAATAGTCATTTGATCAGTTCTAACACATAGTTGACCAAAAACATGTTTTGATAGATTTTATACCAGTTGATATATTTTACTTTTAAAAATCTTTCCTGGGGAAGCATGCACCCAGTAGCCTCGCGTGACCATCCTGATCTCGCGAGCTTCAATATATTTTCGCTGCGAGAATCAGTCTGGAAAGGCTTGGATCAGCGTGATTGTAGTTCGAGTAACATCTGAACTGTCAAATCAGCGTCGTCGTTAGGTGTGACGACAGAGAAAGCGACTTGAAAATAACAATGGCAGATCATACAAAGGTAAATGTAGATGATGCTATATCGTCAGTTTTATTTCAACTGACGACTACAGCTTTATTGAAAATAGAACAGCAGTGAAGGTCTTTTTAGACAGAAACTATGTTTTCGATCTACTCCCAAATTGTTTCAGCGATAGTTTAACACATTTGTTTCAAATATAAACAATGCTAATACACGTCTACACAAACATTATAAATGTGCCGCTATAAATCATCATGAATTATTATAAAACTACTAACATTTATTTGGCCACTATGTCACAAAGACACACCATTGCTATTATCGTAGACAATAACTCAGATTAATTCGCACGTTTTGATTTACTTATCCAGAAAACAGAAGCTGTTAGTAAACGTATAGCGATTCATCTTTAATAGGCTGCCAGACTTGTATAAATCCCACCGGTACCTTCATTTGTGTAATGGCGAATGCTGAGCAAATAATCCAAGCTTGTCCTTGTCATCTGTAGCTTTCGCGCCAGGCAAACAACACAGCCAATCAAATCGTCATTTCGATATGACACGGTTAGTGGGGAAAATATGTTTTGCCCCTAGACCCATCCAATTCCTTGTGACATTATTTCGAACGTTCTGAGCATTCGTGTTAGCATAACACATACACACAGCATATTTGACAAGAGGGATTTGTTGGAAAACCCCACCCTGACGTCACAGTAGCTGTTGAAACCAGACACATTCTGGAGAAAAACAAAAAAGCGCAGCAGACTGAAGCACCCAGAGGCTACTAAAACGGTTACTGTAACCCAATTTATTATGTAATTTATGAAGATAAAAGGTGTTATATGAGATAACAATAAAATGTTTCTAACATTTTAAACATTTTATATAAATTATAATTTTACATCAATTGAATATTATATATTTAATTTGTTTGCAATTCGTTTTGTTGCCATCAGGTGGGGCTATGTCCCACTTGCCCAACATTGAGAATCGCCACTGGATGTTCCTGGTTTTATGTCTTTAATCCAATACTTTTTAATCCATTATGTTGACATTTCAAAAGGAAAAGCAGTATTTGTTATCCTGTTAATAATTGACAAATGTTACAAATATTGTTGATTTATGCTCACTGACTTATCTACCATAAGCATGTTTGTTTTATAAATGTAATCATATGTAATCAGATGTACTGTATATGCTTAATCATTAAAAATCAGTTAAACGTGTTTAAGAAGGCATCTTCAATTTACTGTAACATTGGTCAAAACAAAATATTAACTTTGTGCCGGTGTACATTATGTGAAGCTTTATTCATCTGAACGTTCACATTAAATCTTGTTAGCATTTTTTCCTACAGTCCTTAAGATATATAACTATTATACATTTTTGTAAACACAAATAAAATTGTGTTTCTTGTTGATGTTGTTTTTATCTGTGTTTTTATCTGTACTTTTTATTTGCTGTAGATATTTTTGATTTGTTGTAATGTGTACAGTATGACCCTATGTGCATGCTCCCCCCCCACCCCCGTACACACAACTTTAGTTGAAAGCTGCACCCTTCCTTATTTCAGTTTTATTACATTTTACTTCTCTGTTGTGTGAGGAATCATTTCATCATTTCAAACTTCCTCAGCTTTCTCAGGCTGCGGGTTGTATATCCTACAAGAATGTTTCTGTCAGGGAATGTTGAGTTTCTCAACATTAGATCCTCTTGTTAATACGTTTGAACGTAACGGCAGTCTCTCCTGGGGTTACACAGTGCTAAAATTCACAGTAGAGCAGACCAAAACAAACTCAGAAATACAATATTTATGATGCATGCACACAGATTTAAAATAATGCTATAAAGTTACTTGTAGTTTAATTAAAGCAAATATATTCTAAAGCATGCTTCAGATATCCATTTTCTCACCATTATAAGTTTATCTTCACTCATCTCTGCAATAAAAATGTATTGGGGAAATTGTATTGAAATCTTGCCTCCTTCCAAGGTGACATTGGCCTAAGAAGAAGCATATGAGATGGTAATAGGGAGCTGGCTATACTGCAATTAGTAATCAATATAGTACTGTAAAGTTTATGGCTGCACTTACCTTAAATTTTGTGCCTGTCATTGTTGTCAGCTCACACTCTTTCCCGACTGTGAATTTGTTGTGCCATGTCCAGTTCGGAATAGTCTGTGTCCAGGTGAAGTCTTTCCCATTCTGAACAACCTCTGTTATGACTTTGTGGTCTGTCTTTACACTAAGAAGGCCTGTGACAGAGTTACACAAGTTCAACAAAGTTTTGTAATCTTCCAACAAGTTCTCTATAAATAGAAATAATTGCTATTTACCTATTTCCTGCAGAAACTCCTCATAGTTTTCTTGACTCTCCAACTCATATTTTCCAGTGAAAGCCATGTTAGCAAATGCAGTGACAAGAAGGAAATGAGACACAGGGGAAAGGGGTGGCCTATGCTGTACCATGCAGATGCATTACTCTTTTGCTTATCTTGCTGAATCAATGCTAAACCTCTTTCACTCTACCCTGCATGAGATAACACACAGCTATGTGTCAGCTGCATTGTACGCTGCTGTGACAAAAAACTTTACATTGTTCTATGCTAAGTGGTGTAGTTTGGCAGAATTCCCAAGCAGCATTGCAATCTATCTTAGTAACTATCAGGTTTTGACATGCAGGCATGAATGCTATATGAGGCTGGTAGGTTCTTAGCTTACAAAGCTACATGCAAGACAAATTCACACATAATATAAGAAATATAAGCAACCATACCATTAAAAAATAAGTAGTAAATAATGAGGGAACATGAAGTGGTCTAAGAATAATGTCCACACAAAGCCAGTGAAATGGCAATGCTTTCAGAAAAATATTTAAAATTAATACATAAAATACATTAATTATATATTTTAATAATATACATTCATTATAAAATTAATATTGAGCCAATACAATTATTGGCTCAATAGTAATGTATTCCCTCTGTGCGGAAAATACATATAACACTCCAGAATGTGTTACAGCCTATATTTGTCACACACAAAAAGAAACCAATTCAAATACAAATATTACAATGAATTATACAGAAAGTATATAGTTTAATTAAAATAACATTTTGCAAATCTAATAATATATAAAAAATTTGTCAAAAGATACTCTTCCTTCTTAAACTTACTTCCGTCATCGCACATATGAAAAGGTCATTTGTAATAACTGAATAACTGAAAATATTGATACGATAAGATTTCTGACTGTATTTTTTTAAATAGCTTTTTTATGTTATAGTGTGTACACATTTAAGTACCACTACATAAAATATCTAAATTGAAAGGATTAGTATTATGATGTTGGTCAGTCATGATGAGTCCGATGAGTCTCACTTCAATTACAATGAATTCACTGAGCCATAGTTGTTGAACCAGAGACCCAGCCGGCCCTTCTGTTTCTATTTAGTTAGTGAAGTCAAATTATTGTCTGCTGTCTTTGATGAATTGAATGGTGAACAAGAGTTTCCATGACAACATGTGTGGCTGCATTGACACTTAATAGAAATCCAAGTCAATATTTGGAAATGTTATTAATTTTTTTTTACATTTTAATATAGATACACAATGAAAATGTCACCATTTGATATGCAGTCACCAGGCCCTTCGTCACGTAACCTTAGAGATAAAATATTTGTGATAACCACCCTTTCCTTTTAGCATGCAGCTTATACAAGTTGCTTAATTGGTGTCTAATGCTTAAAAAGTCACAAAGGTGATCACCGTGTAATGGTCTCCAAACTAAGCACAGTATGTGTCTGTCTACCAATGGTTACAGGTTGCAGACATGACCTTAACAACCTACCCAAAATCCCACAGCCTAAGAGGGCTGCAAACGAGTGTCTGTAGTTCTTGTTGAATGAAGCATAGAGCAGTGGGTTCAGGGAAGAGTTGGCATAGCCGAGCCATGTCACAGCCTCAAGGACCGCAGGGTTGAGGGTGTATCTCCACAGAGGATTCACCATGTTCACAAAGAAGAAAGGGAACCAGCAGAGCAAAAAGACTCCCATGATCAATCCCAGAGTCTTAGCTGCCTTCCTTTCCCTCTTCAATGAGCTTCTCTCTAGCCTTGTGCGGCCTGGTGGGGTGGTCTCATCCCTCATAGGGCGGTGGTCCATTCGAAGCTGCCCGGCATGGTGCTCCATGGCATGGATCCACCTCGCCTGTTTCTGGGCTGCCAAGAAGATCTTTCCATAGGCAAACAGCATGAAGCCCACCGGGATGAAGAAAGAGAGGGTGGACGAGGCGAGAGCATAGGGGGTGTGGAAGGTGGCCAGACAGGTGTTGTTCTCCTGCTGCATGGGGCTGCACGATCGAATTGGCGACTCCAAGTACATACCCTGGGACACACAGAGGGAGGAGATCAGCAGTGGAAGGAGCCAGCACATCACCAGTAGTAACATCACCCGCCTGGGGGACATTTTAGTCGGGTAATGCAACGGGTCGCACACCGCTACGTAGCGCTCCAGAGCCACGCAGCTCAGGTTAAATATGGAGGACGTGCAGAAGGTGACGTCCAGGAGGAAATGGACCTGACAAAACCGACGGCCAAAGTGCCAGACGTCAATGGAACGCACGAGGCTGAAAGGCATCACTAGTACTGCCACCAGGAAGTCCGCAACCGCCAGAGACACGACAAAGGCGTTGGTAGGTGTCCGGAGGTTGTGGAAGCGCGCCACCGAGGCAATGATGAGGAGATTCCCCAAAACGGCCACAATGGGGATAAGAAGGAGCAGGTACAGCAGCTTAGCAGCGATGCTGGGAAGGAGTGCTGAAGTGCTTTCATTAGCAGAAAGGCTGTGGTCATCTGAAATGTTGCTCCCAGGGCTGCAGGTCATGATGAGACAAGAGCCAAGCCATTAACTGCTCTGAAACCAAAGTAATATAGAAAGGTGGTACATTTCATCCACCTAAGGAGAGTCCATATACGTGATGTGATGTTTCTTCCTTGTGAGCCTCTATCACATCTATGACTTGATGGTCAACAATAGCGTAATGGTTGGTGAACCTACTGTATGATGAGTCAATCATTAACTGGCATGACCTAGTGAGTCATGAGTTAATGGGCCATGATCTAATTGTGCAGGTAGAAATAAGGTCCCTCACACACGGCCTCACACGCACACATATCCACCCACACGCACACACACACACACACACACACACACACACACACATTCACAAATAAATGTAGGTTGTTGATGGTTATCACATGTAAAACTATTCTTTATAGTTATTTCATTAAGTTATTTATTTAAATGAATGGTTATTCTTCTCCTCTCTGGGAACCATCACCTTATCGTGCTGGAGAGGTTTGTGAGTCCCTGTGAACCTGAGAGCTGTGTTGTCTGGAGCCTTGTGCTCCTGGTAGGGTCTCCCAAAGCAAAGTGGTCTAAGGGGAGGGGTCAGACTAAGAATGGTAGACCCCACATGGAATTGAACAAAAGAGGATGATGTGGTCCTGATGGCATTATCCGTGACCTGCTGCACTCACTGGATAGGTTTGCATCCGAGTGTGAAGCAGCTGTGATGAGGATTAGCACCTCTAAATCTGAGGCCATGGTTCTCAGCAGGAAACCGATGGAGTGTCTCCTCCAGGTAGGGAATGAGTCCTTACCCCAAGTGAAGAAGTACCTCGGGGTCTTGTTCGTGAGTGAGGGGACATTGGAGCGGGAGATTGGCCGGACCAGTGGGAGCGGTATTGCAATGGCTGTGCAGTATTGTCTATTTATTTTGCTTGACTGTTTCTCCTGTTCATTCTCCATCTGCTGTTTTCATATGTCAGCTGTTTAGGGCTGTTGTTCGGCTGGTTGTGTTGTGTTTGGTTGTTTGTTTTTGTCTCCCTGTGCTACAGGTGCAGTGGCTGAACAGCCACTATAATACTATTCGGCAGCTGATGGGTGTGGAGCTGGAGAAGCAAGGCCAGCACGAGGAGGAGTGCATGCCTAAGAACACAAAGTCTCGCCAGAACGCCGAATCCCCCTGTACACTCTTTTTCACCTAAGACAAGTAAAGCCCTTGCATAAATATAATAATCTTTTCCACATATTTTTAATATAATTAGTCAAAATGTGACATTTAGTAGGTTCAGTACATATTGTACAGTCATAATAATCCATATTACAAAGTATTCATTGGTGAATTTACCATAAACCACTTTTCGAATCCTTAGTATAAAAAACCTCAGACATACAAATGGTGCACAACAGATAAACCAGGATATATTTTATTTCACAACATACCATAAAGATATCAAGTGTAACAGAAATGTGATTGTTTGCTTATTAAACATTGTAGATAAAATTCCTTCATTTCACACATGAATGCAAACGCCAGACATGTAATCAGTTGCCAGCACAAATTGAAGGAAAGCGAGGCTGTACTAGATGAAGTTGTCCTGATTGTCCTTTATATGAAACAATATCCATGCAACCAATGATAAAAACATATCTGTGAATCACATTTGTTCATCACATCACATGACACCACTACATTTCTGAAGAGCACTATAAAACCTACCTTCAGTAGCTGTCCGTCAATGCAGCAGATACATAACAGTAAAACAGGCCAAGATATTTCTGATACAGCAGCATTTTCTTTACTTAATTATCTTCCACCACAATGACAATGATTTTTCACAGACTGATGAAGCACCACCTGATTTAAATTTTACCACTGACACAGAATGGCGCAAAACAGAGTGTAATTTTACATTACAGTAGGTGAAAGCTCAGTAAGACCAAACAGTCAGATCTTGTCCTCAGGCTTATTGCCGCCATTATCGGCTACTTCCCTGCCTTTGCTTTGTCCAAAGGAGAAGGAGAACACACATCCTACACCCTTCTCATGTGAACTGGCTCCTACCAATCCTTCACTTGTCTCCCGTCTCAGAGCACTAGGCTCACAGTCCGAGGGGCTCCCAGGAAGGAGGGTTGGGGTGGTGGGTGATGGGTTGGTGCCCCCCCAGATATACAGCGTGTCCCCTTCTGGGCAGGGTGGGAGGCTCCTTGTCAGGTAGCTGGGGCTGGGGTTGGCCGAGGAGGGCAGAGTGCGCTGGCTGCCATTAAGGCAGTTTGAGTTGTGTTCAACGGAGCCTTTGCGTGAGTTTCCTGAGGAACTGATGTTGGACGAGCGGTAGTTGTACGACCGCCACCCCGGGCGTTTCCGCTGGTGGCACTGGCACTTGAGGATGCGGATGAAGGCCATCTTGAACTCGCGGCTGTAGCAGGGGTAGATGATAGGATTCAGGCAGCTGTTGAAATAGCCAAGCCAGAAGATCACTTTGAAGAGCAAATCAGGAAGACGCAGGTTCTGATTAAAAGACCCTTAAGAGATGGACAGAAAAAAATAACGAAATTAAAAAGTTATTATTGCTTCTTTGTATATAGACATTCAAATCTTATCCTGTGTTTTAATAGATTCGTACATGGATGTATGGAGTTTGTTACAATCACTGCAGTATACATTTATACCAGCAGATAGCAGCATTTTACAAGCTAATTCTGGTGCACAACATTCCAGTTGGCTGCTGGAATACAGTATAAACAACAGTATAATTAATTATAAAACCCTATAACTAAAAATTAGCTCCCATTATTCATGAGTTGAAGTTGTATGTCTTCACCTATGCAAGATATGTACATTTCTCTAAAATTATGTTAAAAAGATATTTGTTCAAATCTGTGTTAGTGAGCACTGCCAATTGGTAACAATAATAAGCCACTATAAGTCGTGCAGTATTATCACACAACACAATATTTATTGTGATCAGTCCAAGGCACACATTGGAATCATACTGTTTAATCAGAATCTTGATATTCCACACCTGTCAGATGGATGGATTGTCTTGGAAGGGCTCACTAGTAAAGATTTGAACAAATCTGTGAATAACATTTTAGAGAAATTGATATGTTTTGTACATAGAAAATGTGTATGAAAATGTATCATTCAAGTAACCCAAGAAAACAGCTAAATGTCCTTAAAATGTATACAACATGCACATACTTGTCTCCCTTTGTTTAAGAAAGTTCACCTTTACAGAAAACATTTTACAACAACTGAAAGAGAGAGTGGGATGACTCTGCATTCCTTGGATTCCTTAACAAATGTAGTTTGAGGAAGAGTTGTCACAGAGAGGAGGAAGGACCTGGTATGGGCCCTGAACTAATAAAACCCCCACAAGGTTAGGCATTTGGGCTTACATGGGAGTCAATAATGTTGGAGAGATGGCAGAGGTCTGTGAACTGTGAACTAACACACACATTACTGTTAATTCTTGACATCAAAGGGAGTTGAAGTAGCCCATTTTCTAGTTCTATTCATTCTGTGGACAGGACAGTTAAAAATGTTACAATAAGAAACCTTACTAATAAGACAACTAGACAAGAATGGATTCTCAGAAAAGTCTATGTTGGTCACACATCCTAATGGCCTCTCTCCCACTGTGGCCAAGCTTAGCCTGAAAAAAATAAACGAATCTGCCAGGCTAATTAGGAGAGAGGCAGGTAGCAAGGAGATATGAAAAATCAATTAGGAAACATGTATAACGTATACATGTGAATGAGTCGTTTAATAGTGTATGAAAATGCTTTCATATGAGCGTGCATACAAGGTGGTAACCTATTGAATATATTATATTCATGGAGAGATTATGTTTGCCACATAATAATCTCAGTCATTCACTTGTGAAATTACCTCTCAGTTGAGTTTTTAGGAAAAGAGACCTCAACTTTCCTCCTAAGAAGAGACAGATCAACAAGTCTCCACTATTATTTCAGAATATTATTCCATATATGGAAGGTACAGATGTATCCCAGCTATGACTGGGAAGTGGGGGTGGGGTTGGGGTAGAGTGTGGCATCCTCCTTAAAAGCCCAAGTCTGGTAAATATTCTCGATGTTCTTTACTATTTTTTTAATGAAATTCAACAACACAAAAACATACACACACAAAAAAAAAACATTGATAATGTTGAACAACGGACATTTGCATAGCCTGGATCAGATTGCTATTATGTTTTATAGATTGAGTTTATTGCCCACCAGCAAAATGTCACTGATTTGCATATTTGTACCCCAGATCTGAGTTATATTAGACACCAAATGACTGCACTAAAAGCAGACAGAAAGTGAGAGAAATGTACATTTTAATTTAACTATACTCTCATAACTCATAACTTTGATTATGTAATCTTATAAAAGTGGCTGTCCAGCAGTGAAAATAGCATGTGAAAATACCTGCCACCAAAATAAGCCCATTCGTTTAATTCATGGCCAAGAAAGCACCTACATACTGACTACATGCTTGCAGTGTGTGCTTTGCTTGCATAATGAAATCATAAGAGTCAAACTCCCAGTACTTTTTAAACAAAATGTCACTATGCTGTTCAGGCACGAAGGCAGCCACAAACTGACACATTCAAAGCAGTGTAATACAGTGGTGCAATCATCTGGGATACTGAAGCCCAACCAGAATTTTGGTACATGTTGTTCTAGCTTCTGGCAAGAACAGGCATTTGGATGAAACCTCATGGGCTGCTATGATGCTGTTGCTCCAGTCAGTGTGATACTCAACCATTGAATAGTATTGTGGCTAAATGTGACACAGCAGTGCGTGCTAGCCTCACAGGATTGCATGTGGGTGTGAGAAGATACTGGAAATAAATTGGTGGTTGTGGGAAGATGAGAGTGGCTTTGCGGTGAAGAAGAAAGCCTGGGAAATCTTCCCATCATCACCTCTTTCAGAGTCTGTCTGGGTTTGATATGGTTATTATTGAGAGAACACCACCCATTCAGCAGGGTCTCACGGTCCATTAGTCATCTGTACACAAAGCTAGGAGCGTCGACCCTATACGTAGGACTTCATTGCTAGTTATCCATACTAACATTTAAATTGAAATAGTATTCCATTTAAATGACATAATTTACACTGATGACCAGTATATTATGGTTTGGTTGACTCCCCAAGATTATTTGGTCACACCTCTAACTTAAATGGGAAACACTACTTTGAGTTTTAACTTGAATCAATTTCATATACAAATTACATTCAACTCCATACATTTACAACACAAAATATCATAGCTACATAACATTAAATCAAGACTGGTCAAGCCTCAAATCACGAGAGCCCAAGTAGAAACCAAAGCAAATCAAACTGTCAGTTGAGTCAAGACCATACTGCACCCAGCTCTTTATCTAAAACTGTTTAGGTACTGAGTGACAAACACACACACACACACGCACGCACGCACACACACACACACACACACAATCACAACACACAGGAATTCAGGAATCAGTCCATCCTGCATGCCCAGATGAAGTGTCTTTGTGTGTGCATATTTTCGTGGCCTACCTTTTTGGTCCTGTTGAGAGTGTTTATGTTGAAAACCTTATAGTATAAACTGCAGAGGATGGTGAGGGCTTATCTCTGAGACAATGGCCTACAGTATGTGGGAGGACTTGTTGTTGTAACGTTCTCACCCCTTCTGCTAAAAGAAATATTTGCACCTCCTTCCTGAGAACAAGCACCTCCACAAATCTCCACATGAAACACACAGGAACATCTTAACAAGGCATCCTGTTATTGTGCGTAAGTGTTGGCTAAACCAAATGCACATACACACACACACACACACATTCACCGCAAAGTAAGGCCTCTCGTTGTATAACTCGCTAATAAATGTGATTAAAGATGCTTGATATAACAAGACAGAAGTGTTATTGCCCTTGCTCATTGCGGCCAATCAAAACGCTGCCATGAGGCTATTACTGGACCCTGCTTTTCAGGTCCCCTTTGCCCTGCGCCCCATGGCCCTGCATCACAGCTCTGCTCCACTGGTGCTTTGACACTTAGCTCCCTCATTACTCTTCCACGTCAAACACCATTTATATTAACCTCATAGCCCAGGGGTTCCTCATCTCACAAGCATTACACACATATAGGTGTGGAAACAAGCGTTATACACATGCACATAACAATAATAATAATAATAACAATATGTATTATTATTAGTTTATGATATGAGGTTTTCAATATAAACACTCTCAACAGGACCGTTTTATTAAATTGCCTTTCAAAACATCCAAGGACACTTTACATTGACTCATCAATATCAGTGCCCTGAACACTGAAAAGTAGAAAATGATACACAGCGAGCAGTCAGTAAATCATGTACACACACACTGCAGAGGTGAACAAACCAGGTCCATAAAATGTAATATAACACCTGATTCTTCAACTCTACCATACCATAATTCTCCAGCAGGGAAATGTGAAATCAGCTGGTTTAGTACAGTATAAATGGGCATGAGCGCCTACGTTCCTCGCTAACACACAAAGAAAGGCTCACATACAGTACACAAAGGAAAACAAACAGGCATGAAAACAAGCGTGCACATGCAAGCTCAGACAGATAGACACACACACATGCACAAACATATCTACATTAGAAATTAGAAAATGCATACAAAATCCATTTGTATTAAATCAATTTGTATAAACAGAGCAGGCTTCATTGTCACATATGAATGCGTTGCCTGGTCTAGTGTTCAGGAACCATTAGTTTCTGTGCTGGACATTAGCGTGCAAAAGACTCAATTATCCTCCAGAGGGCTAATGATTTCTCCCCAGCTGAGATGCAGATTAGAAGGACAGATTTTAACTTGGGAAAATGTCTTGGTTTAGATGTAATTACCTCAGTAATGTATTGGGCTGATAAAGACTGTCACAGTGTCATTGTTATTACCAATTATCACACACACAAAAATGACTGTAATATTAGATAGATAGACAGAGCAGCTTTGTGAATATGCAAGAAGCCAACAAAAGCTCTTTGAATTTTGAGTGACATTCTGAGGTCAATTACGAATAAAAGAGCAACAGTTTCCATGTGTTGTTGGTGGTTGTGCTCAGAGGTTCAGTGCTAATATCAGAGCCTGTCTTTCAATCTAATCATCTTAAGAAGCATTTCTAGCAGTGCTTCTCTACTTGTTTTACTTATTGAGATACGTTCTGAGCTATGAGGCATTGCTTTTTAAGAGTATTAAATCACTTAGCACTCAAAATATCAAAACTAGATTAAAAACAATAATAAACAAAACAATTCCAAATGGGTTAGCTTGACTGAGATGCCAGATCAAACTGTAAGCATATCCTTGAGATACCAAACCTTCACTTTGAGACACACAGTTGACAGAGATGTATGAGCAGGTGCAGACACATGCAGATGGTCAAAACAATGCCTTATAGTGATGACAGACACCTCACATACACACACGCGTGTGTCAGCCGGCCACCAGAAAAAACGCGCCCACATTGCTACAGCCAAACACACACCCACACACACACATGCAGAATTATCAGTGAGTGTGCAAAGGAAGGAGAAAGGCAGTAATGACTGTAAGACAGGAAATCCCTCTGCAGGGGTGGAGGCTAATGACGGCTCACAGAGGGTGCCTCTGGCCTATTAGACCTCCTGTGCCGAGATTAAGGCACAGAGTCATGTATAGCACTCTGCAGACAATGCTATGAGCTTATAATGAAAACACAAAACTCACAGAACCCCATCCTCTCACTGGAGGCGAGAGGATGGCAGAAGACTTAAGTGTCCACGTTCAACATAATAAAAAATTATTTGTTAGATTTCCTTGCTTCAAGCCCGCTGTGATTGTTTGTGTTTGTAGACATGCTTGTGCACTTCTGCAGGAAATAAGATTGTATTTTACTAAAACATCATACAGTTACAGTTACGATACTAAACTAAATTCACTAATGTTAAAGTATTTGATTTGGATATTCACCTTTGCCTTCATGGTGCATGTTCAGATATTTAGAATTCAGATTAATTTGCAACCTGGAAACATTACCATACTTGTTTTTTTTGTTAAGTAACTATTTTTGGAGTATTGTTGATAAGTATAACATAAACTCACATTTCACTCACAGAATTTTAAAACATACTTTGATAGCAATCCATGTTTTGTTCCATGCAAAGACTCCCTGCAATAATGGCT
>JAODUG010048014.1:5560-16011 GCA_027564795.1 Aphredoderus sayanus
CCCCCCCCCCCCCCCCCCCCCCCCCCCCCCCCCCCCCCCCCCCCCCCCCCCCCCCCCCCCCCCCCAGAGCTTGTTTGTTTTGAGGTTGAGTTCAAATATCAACAATCATTCTCCAGCATCACTTACGTCTCTAAAACAGTCACATTTGTCAGGTGGTGCAAATAGTCATCAATCAAATCATTAACAGGTCATTGGAATTCAACTAATCAGAACATAACCCATGACTGTTGACACCCACTGAATTAATCTCAGTAAATATTTATAATGAATCTATAATTAAATGCATGTATTTTTCATATAACATTTTCTTTACAGTTCACTGTTAACAGTTTAGAATCCATATTTAATATCTATGCGAGATATTGTCTGATAGTGATTATGTTTACCCTCTGTGAGAGGTTGTGTTGAATTAGTGGGCGTGTCTCTCTCTGTAACTCTGGGATGCGATGTTAGACTGATGACTCAAGTCTACAGGTCTGCCATTATAAACAAGACAAATTGTTGACAAATTAAACTGACATTCTCTAATGCCTCCACTCTCACATATACACATACTTAGGACCCCTTTCTTTCAATGTTCCTCCTGGAATTAAATGTGGTCTCAGTCAGTGTTCCTGTAAACTATTTGGCACAGTCATACCAAGCTGCTGCATGATGAAATAGCTTATTTAACTGAGCAATAGAACCAAGACTGAAAATCTGGATCATTAAGTGTTTAGCCAGCGATAGCACACAAACTAAACCGCATACGATTTAATAGTTTGTTGTGTCAGCATAAACATTCTGTCTCTTCTGTTCTGTGTTTTTCTGGAAATATGTGCCCATCTGTAAAATGCTTTGTGTTTGGAGTTGGTGAGTGCATAATTGTGTGTACAAATCCTGTGGCTACAGACAACAATTGTTTTCATTCAATTATAATTTTAAGCTACAGTACTTTTAGATGATATAACTCAAAGACAAAATGCATCAATAAATGTAAATAGCACAAGAATCAATCAAACTTATAGTGGAATAAAGTTTATTGACTTTGTGGAGAAAAGTTGTCAAACTCATTGACCATATTCATTGACCATTCATGATGCATTTATTCAGACTGACTTCCTCTGTTTTAGAGCCATGCAAGTAACTTGTGATAAGTAGTAGCCTACAGCATTTTAGAAACATCCGTATGCCTCAATTTTGCGAAAGTAAATCATGTTTTGACAAGCAGTTTGGCAACATCATTGGGGACAGTAGCCACCTTCGCAAGATCAGGAAGGTAGCTTCAATTTTACTTCATTGTCTGGAGAGGCAAACAACCCTTTAAATTCTGTCTTTAATTCTATTGCGTGACCAGTCAGTGTTGTCCTTGTAGCTATGGGCGTGGTGTAGGTGTGACGACAGCAAAAGCGACTCGAAAACAACAATGGCGTTTCCTACTAGATAGACAGATGTTTCATGCAATCACCTGCCAAATATTTTGCCCTTTTCTAAACAGTTTAGATGGACGGCTCCCCAGATGGTTGTGTGCGTAGAACTATATATGGTTGTGTACATAACAACCATCTGGCATGTCAGGTTACCTATTAACACAAGCTATTCACACTCCTAACATCAGGAAGACACTACATGAGCATGAAGCAAGGAATACAAGACATACTGTAGGCACAGGCTTGTGAATGACACAGCCACTGCCCCTTCCCCCAACACTGCAGTCTGCCCTCTGTTCTTAAGAGGTATAATGACTCAACCCACCCTACACTTGCACGCGCACACTCACACACACACACACACACGCACACACCCACACACACACAGACATTGCCATGAATCACTACTGACGACCTACTGTACCTTTGCAGATTTTACACAGACTCGTCTTGCATTGCATATTCACACATTTCTGCACACGTATAGTATATATTTACACTTGTTATTTAGGTCTACTTTTATTATTGTGTTATATAGGTGTAGTCAGTGATTGTAAACTTTTTTGTCAATTTCAGCTAATATACTCATGGTCCATTAGCTACCTGTTCTGTGTGCGCGCTGGAAAAATGATCTGGTGTTTCTACACAGCCCTGCTTCTGTAAATGGGGAACACAAAGTTGTACAGTACACACCACACACTATCCTAGCCTTGGCAATGTGTGTCCAATGTCAGGGGTGGAGCTTCTGAGGCAGCACCCTAGCACAGTGAAGGGAACGGTGGGTGTGTGTCCTGGCCTGCGGTGTTTTGGGGTTTAGCTGGGGGGAGCTGGTCCATTTAGTCACCTGCGTTGTGTCTGTGTTCAGTGGTGCGCCCCTGGTGCCGCATCGTTGGGGGTCTGGGGTATGTTGGTGTGTGGGCTCATTCCTTCAGTGTCTTCTTTAAGTGGTTGGGGAGGCGGTCTGTGGTCACGGGGTTTTAGTGTTTCGGGGATGGCGGGGATGGGATTCTGGATGTTTGGGCTTGATGTTCTGTTTTCCCAGGTGCTTGTTTGTGATTGGAGGGTTGGGCTGATGGGCGTTACATGGGGTGGTATTATTACATTGTTGTTGTTTTTTTCAAGTATTGTTTTGAATGGTTTCGTAGTGTGAATCACTTGTTCTTGTTCATACTGTGTTTGTAAGTATTTGTTTGAAAAGTGCTAAATAAAGATTGATTGATTGATTTTGTTTTGATACATTTCATGTATCAAAAAAATAAACCCAGAATGATTTCACCTTTAATTGATGTCTGATGTTGCTGGGATAATTTGCTAAGTAAGAATTTAATTGTACTGTGACAGTACATATGACAATAAAGTTTGAATTAAAATAACTTACATTTTTAATAGATAAATAGTGTTAAAGAACGAGACAAAGGAAGAGCGCTTATATAGAGAGAGTCTCGTTTCCTCTCCTCATGTTTGTGCATGAGAGGCTTGGTGGACGCATGGGATATATGGGAGTACACGCCACGCACCATTGGCCATGAGCTCCTGTCTTGACTATGCCATTAGCCTTACAGTGTGTTTTCCAGAATAATCTATCACCAGATGTGCCTTTAGCTTCAGTGCCTGGCTGCTCCAGAAGTTAAAATCTACCCACTAGACCTGTACAAAAGGAAAACGCACCCGCCCAAGAGTCTCATGCAATGGATCTTTTATGTTGGTCTTATCAACTAAGTTTACAAAGAAGCAATGCCATGAGTTGCTCGACTTGTTTCATAATCATAAAATCATAAAAAAAATCATAAAAAACGGTGGTAACAGTAACAATATACAATGGTTGCTTGTTAGATATGACGTTACATTTACAACACAAAAAGATTACTAGATGTGTGATCAACTTGCATTCAGTAAAGTGCAGACCCAACCATTCAGTTGTTGTGTCACACCCAATTGTCAGATGACATTAGTCACATGCCTGCCCAAATTAACAGTTCAGGCAGCTTAACCCTCGTAATGTCCACTAGCTCTTTGTGGCAGATAGAAGGCGCTAAACCTAATTATACAGCTTACACACACGCATATGATGTGCACTGCTGGCACAACAAGGTGTGCGTTTGAAACCCGAGGACAACAGGAGGGTTAATAGCACATAAAACAACACAAATACATTTCAGAAATAATGAATAAGGAAATAAATACACTTAGCAATGAAAATTAAAAAACACACAAATCATACACAATCAGATGGCGCCGCCGTGTGGCTAAATACTATATTTCTGAGTACATTACGAGGGTTAAGGAACTAGAGAACAGAAATAGCATGTTATAAGGCTAATTGAGGTAATACAGCAATATGTAGAACGCTGTCCTATTTTAAGATTTTAGACTTTTAATTTAATCTTGATGCAGTATACATTTTTGTCCATCTACCTCAGCTGATGACTAGTTGGTTAAGTAATAAATAGTGTCCTCATTGGTGCATTCTATCCATACACCATTTCATTTCAAAGTGGTCAGTTATCGCATTCTTACATCAGTTGTTGGTAAAATTGTGTTTATTGGTGTTTTTGGAAAGACAGTGCAGGATTACGTTTGGGCTGAGCTGCAATGAAACATATTTAAAAATAGCTCTTACTTGCATAGCGTATTTTCAAGATGTAGCAGTAGACGACTCAGGTGAAGTGGCATATAAGACACACAAGGCGTAGAGTAGTATAAGCGTAACTATCTAGGTTGTGCCAGGAGCATGTGTGAGCAACGAAAACTGTACAAAGGTGATAAATAGGTGGGGGAAATGTGTGTGGTTATGAATCAACACTTTACTGTAAGTCCGTGCAGCCATGTGTTGTGTGTGTGTGTGTGTGTGTGTGTGTGTGTGTGTACGTATAAAAATATATTTAATGCATGAAGGTTATAAAAGGTCCCTGCTGGTCAAATGTCACGTGGACCAACAGGACAGAGTTAAACTCAGGCCACGTAGTGATAACTAGATGGAAAGCTAATTCTGCTCCTGGGACCTGTGCGCTTACGCTCTCTCAGAAACGAGGGAGAGCATCTGAAGAGGTTATTTATTTTTCATCTGCAGAAGGGAACTGAGAGAGCAGTGGGGATCACCCCAGTGGAATTACTGACTGAGATGTACTCTCCCGGGGCTTCTGACGCCCCTCGTCTTCGCCCTCCTGCTCGCTTTCCATCTTCCCACCTTTCTGATCTGCAACAGAGAGCTGCCACTGTCTCCCCAGGAGATAGGACACGAGAGGAGATGAGGGAAAGACTAAAGCAGAAGACGAAGGGGGAAAAAAAGTGCGTCACATTCTAGATGCCATCTTCTGCCTGCCTGCCAGTCGGAATCTATTCATCGGTCGGCCGCGCTTGGCATCACTGAGCTCCACCCACCGGCTCCAGGTTCTCAGGCCCGCCTTTCACGCTGTGTGGGAAGAAGCTTGGCCCCTCATCCAGCCCTGCTCATTAACAGCATTCCCGTTGCACTCCAAAGTCATTAGAAAAAGGCACTTGTCCTCCCCTTCCTCCTGTAACCTCCTGTGTTTTTCTTTCATCCTTGCACTGCCTCTGTTCGGGCGAGGACTATTCAGCTGACACCTTTACTCCGCTGAGGACCAGAGTGAGTTATTGGTGAAGGCGAAAAACTGAGGCTATATAAGCCGCCTCTCTCTGTGGCCTGCTCCGGGCGTTGTGTTATCGCTGTGGGAGCTCGCGGAACCCTGCCTCTCCACTCCCGATTTTTCTTAATGAGCCAAGGTGTCAGCTGCGTTCTTATTTGCAGGTCATTTGGGAAGTTCCCGGCGCACGAAGAAAAGTCAACGTGCTAAAAATAAGACGATGTACGCAAGCGAGCACCCCCGCTGCCAGGCTAGATGAGTTGATCCCTCCCATAGGTAGCAGGAACGAGGGAGGGGATCAACTCATCTAGCTTGGTAGCAAGGGCATCGGCGGTGCATCATTAAGATGGCATGGTGCTCCTCAGCATTGAAGAAATGCCTCGGTAGCAAGTCTCACCTAGAATACCATGATGAAGTGGTACCCCAGGTGTTAGCGTTATACCCAGGGGTTAAATGTATGCCCTCAATTGCATTATAGTGCCCCTAGAACAAAGAATTTGTGCCCCACATAATGTTTTTTACTTTTATACTATTATACTATAGAAAACTGTGCATGTTGTATCTGCAGCGGGTGGAAGAGAGAGAGCACTCAGGTGTGGGAGAGGCATGCAGGCTCTGAGATTCAGACGGGAATACGCAAAAGATTTATGTACAAAAACAAATTAAGGGAAGCTCTGGATGCTTTAGAGATACATAACGATACTGAGCAATAAGGACACTAATAGTTGAGCCACTGCTAGTGTGGAGTAGGGATTGTATAGCGACACAGCCTTCATTATTCCTCAAATAGAAACAAGCCCAGCCTCTGCTAATCTCCCTCACAGCAGAAACCAGAAAATAGGCTCTGCTTTCCCTTCATCTCTAAGCTGTTGGCTAACAATGGACATAGAGGAAATCAAATTGGTGCCCTTCGTACAATGGCCTCCTTATTTTCGTCACTCTCTGGTCCTCTTGTCTGTCCCTCCTTCTGCCTTCCTCCTCTGCAAAACCCCCACCCCCACCCCCACCCACCTAACTTCATTGGTGGGATAAGAGGAATGCTGAGAATGCAGGGCTCAGGAGAAATGGGCATCAATTAGGCTGTAAAGTGCACTTTATTATTGGTCCTTCTCCAGCCAAATTACATTACACAATAAATACTAATAAATAAATAAAGCAACTTCAATGGGAAAGCAATGAACCTTTCAGATCAGACCCTTATGGGGTCTGCAGTTCACTGTGTTCTCCAGTACACAGCCACTTGGAGCAAACAGATTTCACGTGTTCTCATAACACTCATACCATTTTCTATCCTCTACACTGCTGATGTGATTTGTCTGTGTAGGCAATGCCATAAAAATCTGAACTGATAGGCTTTTCATGAAGGGACATGTATGATGAATCATAAGTTTATTACTTTAGTCAGTGATCAATAATAAATATATATTCAAAAGATGTCAGAGGTTGACTGTCTCAGATTTAATTTCCAATTTAATTTCTATATTAACCCTATCCTCTTCACAAGCTATACGGTACCGTGATATTCGGACTATTAACTGCACTGTATATTAACCGCATGACAACTGCAGGGCTGAATAAAGTTTACAAAATCAATGTATAAACTGTGGTCAATAGTCGAGAAATTATAGTACTTCCAACGACACATAAATACACACTTGGTTTCATGTGTATTTTGTAACAAATCCCTACAAAACGCCTAAAATTATTGACAGTCATACTCTAATGCTTTATGACAAATATGAATACTAATATATTGTATGAATGGATGGAGAAATAAATACCTAGAAGCAGGTCACAGTTAAGAGCCCTCTTCATTGTAGTTTTGCTTGTGTTTTCTTTGTTTCTTTTAGCTTTTTAATTAGTTAAATTGCATAAAGGATAGGTTAATTGTTGTTGAAGTCAGACCTGGGCTGTTATTTGTAATAATTTACTCTATAATGGTGTACAGCACATCATTGTGAATAGCTTTAGTGTTGAGAAAAGGTCACTCTATTTTTGAATTTACAGTATACAGTACTTTATATGTAGGCCTATAGGCCAATGGGACAACAAAGTGTGTCTCCACAAACTGTTCTTCTCAAACACAGAAAACTCAGGGTAGCCATGTGTCTTCATTAGACAATAACAAGTAGACTGCTAGCATTAGCTACATTGAATATCATTGTTTAAAACATAAAACAATCAACCAATCAATCAACAAATAAATGTATTCAGAAACAGATTACATTTATTTGGAAATTGCACAATATATGCTTATATCGCATTATAAGCCCAGGGAGAAACGAAATATATGATAAGCTTCTCGGTATCATATTGGTGTAATATTATCTGCAAAATTATCTCGTAATTCTATATTGCAATTGTAAGATTCTGTATTATGGCAATCAGGTGCTTGGTTGTTGGCAGGCAGTGCAGAGAGTTCCACAGGGGCAGGTGCTCAAAATGTAAAACAAATACATCACAATGGAGCTACTTTTAAGTAATTCCAGTTTTACAATTATGAATAATAACTATATATTCTTATCACTATCACATTATCATTATCACCCTGGTAAACATTGTAAACATCATTTTTCAATACGCAATCCATTTACACAGCCAGACACTAGGGCTGAACGATTAATCATTTTCAAATTGAAATTGCGATTTGAAACAATGCAATTAGCTTCTCTAACAGTCATGCTCACCTATAAAAAATTCCCCAAAGCGACTGCATAGCTTACACCCACCAACAACAAACACGAAACACAAGGAACAACGTTAGCGAGAGTTTTGTGGAAAAATATCCTCCGGTGAGTTAAAAGCAATGTTGGAAAATGTAGTATCAAAGAAAAGCAGCACTTTTTACTGTGCTGTGAGTACAGTAGGCTATTTCAGGTTTGAGACGACAGATGTGCAACAATAGAAGCTATTGTGCAATGTGACATGCTAGGACAGAGAAATCTTAACCCTCCTGTTGTCCTAGGGCTTCAACCTTGTGTGCCAGCAGAACACATCATATGTCTGTGTAAACTGTAGAATTAGAATTGGCGCCATCTGTTGGCATCAAAAGACGTTGGGTCAGTTTGACCCGGAGGACAGCAGGATGGTTAACAAGACATCCATCATCTGGTTCACAAGATGCATTGGTTAATAAAGTAAGACACGTAGCATACTCTTTTAGTGAGATTAACAATATTATGCCAATATCAAACGACTAATGTAATGTCAAACTCGGACATGCTAGTCCAGACTGCTATAGAGCTAGATCATGTACGTGAAATGCCGAACGAAATGTAATGCAGCTTGTTCAAGTACAATTATGCATAGCATATGAGAGGGCTTAACCGATGATATTTCAGACTGATTGGCCAATTGCCCGTCAGCGCTATAAAACTATATATAAGAACAGAGCCCATAAAGATGCACACACTGGACATATAGTGTGCTAGGATCATACATTTAGGTGGGGGGGGCTCTAATGAGAATGTGACATACAGCACCAATTTAACTGTATAACAATTAATATGCTGTGCTTCTATACCTGCATTCATTTATCCTATCTCTAACAAACAAGCCTAATGTTAGAGAGCTAAAATTATGGCTAAAAATTATTTTCAGAAAATGTTTTATTTTATTTTAGAGGTGCTGAAATGTAATGTGGTGTCCTTGTGCACCCCTAAAAATAGACCAGAATTGCCAATATGTGCCCTGTTGTCGACTTTTCTAAAATGCAATAAATCCATGCTTGAAGCAATTCATATCTTTATGTTCTCATCTTTGCATTAGAATATAGAGCAGTTAATATTTTGATTGCATCTCATGTGGTAATGCTCCATCACATGTTTTAAATATATTACATATTGAATTTAAATCTTGATTTACAAAAAACTTGCATTATATCACAAATCAAATCGCAATCGGGATATCTGTCAGAAATATCACAATTATATATTGCATATATTGTTCAGCCTAGACAATTTCATTGCCAAAATGCACTTATAACCTAATCCACCAAATCATATTATACTGTACATTTATAATGCAACTCAAGATATTATACTGTTACTGTAGTAATGCTAGACTAGTCTCCTTCAATTGGCCATACATTGGCACATATTAATAGAGAGAGAATATAAAAGTAGATTTGCATTGCGTGTACTGCTTGTTGTGAGAACACACATAAACTGATCAAATGCATGAATGTCAACCAGTCTTAACAGATTGCAAGAGGGTTAACAGCTCAAGCAACCTATAGCCAGCTAATACCACTAGCTTCAAAACAACTAGTCAGAAAGCAATGAGTGCCATATTATACCTATTGCATCTGTATTTAAAATGCAGTCTAGCTATTGGTCCTAGCTATTGTATTGTATGTCAAATAATATGTTACATATTGCCTCAAGTTCATTATGATTCACAATGCCTATTCAGTACAATCTGATCCGTGTAATAATTTAGTATAGATTATCTTAAGTGTTGCATCTTTCATAGAGATCATACATCATGCATTTTAATAACGGAATGTGTCAACTATTATATAATATCCTGTAATTGGTCAGTTTATGTGTGGTCACACAAGTGAATTTTGCTTGGGCTTTTCTCACAATCTAGGTCTGGTAGTTTGGTTACCACAGACCAAACTACCTACCATTGTTTGAGGGAGACAAATTCAGTGGAACAGAACCAAACAGCATACAAAATGTGCCTTAAGGCTGCCACTACCCTTGTGGATAGTTATCTGTTTATGTAAAGAGTATGCATGTGTCTCTTTAAGCTCCCACCACCTGCCAGACTAATAAAGTCATTTGGCCAACGGGCAGCTGACAAATATTTTAACACATGGCATACAACTTTCACTTTGACTGTAAGGATTAGTGACATAGCAGATGCCTTTCAACAGTGTAACAGATGCCACATTGATCATGGCATGTTTTTGTGTCATAAAGAATTCCAAAGTCACTTATTTACATTGAAGCAGCCAAATAAGTGAAGAGTTTTGCTGGATAGCTGTTAAATTAATTAAATACTATGACATTTTACATCAGATTATACCTATAATACAAATGACGGCTTGCTTTTTGTTTGTACCATACAGACATACAGTATAGAGGATATACAGTATGACTGCAACTTTTTGTCATGATAGTTAGAATATGAGTACATATGCAAATGCTGTTTTACAAATGTAACTCAGCTTTGCAGATGCAAATCTAAATTTGCAAAACAAAATATTGTCATACCAATCATTGGATTTCTACTGACAATCTGCCTTCAGAATATACTGTAATGTCAGGAGTTGCGCCTGGGGGGTTTTCCTTTTCCCCTTTTACCTTGCTGGTATACTAACCATCAGCTTGCAGCTGGTTAAGCACATAACATTAACCCTCGTAATGTACTCCGTGTCAGAATGACCCAAATCACTAGCTTTTGTGGCAGATAGAAGGCGCTAAACCTA
>JAODUG010048034.1:0-16003 GCA_027564795.1 Aphredoderus sayanus
TATATATATATACACATACACACACACACATATATATATATATATGGACAACACAAGTAAACACAAATATATATATATATGGACAACACAAGTAAACACAAATATATATATAGGACCTTTATGGTGCTAGTAAGGTTAAAGTTTAGACTTACTGTATTGTTACAGATTTCATGTCCTGTGTTCCTCTTCCATAGATGTTACCTTCTGTGTCTTTGACAGCTGAAAATGGATCGTACTTCCAATGATCCTAGAAAGAAGAGCTTTAAAATGTTTGTTTGCATAGGGAATAAAACAATCATTATTAATCATTTTAACTTTTAGAAGTGTCTGTACCTGAAAAACAGGGACGACATCTGTGTGGGAATTCAACAAGATGGATTTCAATTCAGGATTCAGGCCCTCCCAGGTCATGATGGAGACAACTCTACCTGGAAACAGCTGCAGGGAGGTAAATTATAAGTTACTTTTGTAAGAAGGCAGTTCTCCCTATTTGTTAAATAGGAAAACATACCACTAATACAGACCTCAATCTTTTTCATGGGCAGGTCAAGCTCCTCTGCTATTCTGTCCAGGAACCCAAGGGCAGCATCTAGAAGGTAAAATAACATAGGCCTACTCTTTAACTATAAACCCTCGTGATGCCCTTACAATATCGTCTTGAACCACCAGATGGTGCCATCTGATTGTGTACGATTGTATTGTTCTTTCTATTGTCATTGCTGTGTATTTATTTCTTTATGTATCTGTTTGATTTTTAGTGCCTTATAACCCTCCTGTTGTCCTTAAAATTCAAATGCACACCTTATTGTGCTAGCTGTGCAAATCATGTGTGTGTGTAAGCTGTAGAATTAAGTTTAGCTCCATCTATCTGCTACAAAGAGCTAATGATTAGGGTTTAGATTAGAGTTTGACCCAGCGGAGATCAGGAGGGTTAAAGGCAGGCTTAATCATTCTCGAACACAAGCGAACTTCGAGCTCAAAATCAAAAACTCCCTCAGAAGCTTTAATAGGCTTACATGTTTTCAAACTTGTTTTAAGTTACTTGACATTTATTGCAGTAGAAATGTTACTGTGTTACTCTCTTTACACCTCATTAAAACCAGTACAGCAAGCCGTGTCTTCAGTGGACAATCAAGTGATCAGGGGATTCTAGTACAACTACAGTACAGTACTGTAGTTGATCCATATGGATTTATGGGGGCAATCTACTGTAATATAATATAATCCCCAATCATTCAATCGTTCTAAACGTTACATTACACAAAATAAAGATCAACAACAGCATGACAACTAAACTATAAACGAAAACTGAAACGGATGTAGATTACCATAATCTGGGTTCGGGTGGACTGTTTTCAGACGGATATACTCTCTAAACAGAGCAACAGCCGAGTCCTCTGCAGCAGCGATGCTCTCCTTGCCTCCCCCACCTGGGTGATCTTTGTCAGGCAACATTGTGTAATATTATGTCGTCCTTTAGAAATAAAAACCAGTCATATCGTGGACGTTTGCTTTAAAATACAGGCGTAAATCATCCAATAACACATATCATGGTAGTCGATATGTGAGTTGCCATGGTATCAAGACATAATACATCAAGCACACTATCGTTAGCGTCAATGCACTACTGTAAAGATATTTTCGTTATAATAATAATAATACGGTAATCAGTATTAATTTACCTTGACTAACCTTCGCTACAGTAACGTAGTTATGTTGTTTTCCTGTGAATGTCTCTTCTTTTACCAGGCCGAGGTATTGCTACTGTTACTGCTACTGTTACATTACTCAACAGGAACATCATGTGGACTGCATTCTACAGTAGTTTCAGTTACATCAAATCATAAACAGATTGAACTTCAGCACATTTCTGGCAAATAGCCATTTACCGGGTATTGTAGCCAGGAAATACGTCAGTAAACTTTATCTATGGACTTCAAAATAAATGTCTGGAGATCATTTGGAGCTGTTAGTAATATATGCTACACACATAAATAAAAAAATAGAAATTTAATTTTATATTTGTGTTTATATATATATATATATATATATATATATATATATATATATATATATATATATATACATACATACACTGTACATAACAACATATATGCTGCTGTTCAGATGTAGTCTTTTGCAGGGATATGCTTGGGGGGACAATGCAAATAGCACTGACTGCATAAGCAGTAGGTGCTAGAGATTGGGGAGGGTGCTAGATTTGCATGTCTGCAGTTGCTGATTGATAAGATGTAGTGCATCATGAAGCGCAAAATATGGCAATGAAGATCCTGTACAATTGTGCACTTAAAGACCTATATGGGGGGGAGCAATTCAACTTGCTAAACGTCACATATTCGGACTACAAAACACTCCAAAAACGTTGAGACAGTTGTGTTTACCACTGTATAACAATCATATTTCCTTTATTAACACATATTAAATGTGTGGGCAGTAAAGACCCAATTAGACTGAATTAGTGTCACAAGGTAAAACATGTAATGTGTTGTTGTATTGTCTATAGTAGTATAGTGAAGTATAGTATAATTTAGTACAGTTTGAATGACATTTTTAAAAAAACTCATTTTTTGATTTGCAAGCCACCATCAAGTGCGGCATATACTAGGTGATGCACTATTCCTGCTGCTTTTCTGCATAGGCCTGATCCCCCTCAGACAGATCATCACAATATGGATATGGACACAGGTTCAGAAATGGAGCGACCATCAGCCACCTCCTATACACGGATGACATAAAGCTGTACGCCAGAAACAAACGAGACATCGACTATCCTGCCTTCTGGTCACTCGACCCCATCAGTCTTGATCATCTTCCCTCTCTTGATACGGCCACACTTATCCAGTCTGAATGTAGAGGCTGCCATGATCAGTCATGGCAGCTCAGGAACAGGCCCTGTGCACCAGAGCCATAGAGGCAGGAATCCACCACAGCTGACAGGGCACAGGGCAAGGTACAGGCTGTGCAAAGATGCCCCTGACACAGTCCAGCAAATAGCAGGGTGTCAGATGCAAGCTGAAGTGGCATAGCCAAGTGGCTGGGATAGTGAATAGGAACATCTGTGCCAAGTCCCAATGGGAGACAACACAAAAGGTGGTTGAGAGGAGCAGAGCTAAGAACCTGTGGGTATCCAGACTAACAAGCTCGCTAACTAACCAGACAAAGTTGTGGTTGACAAGGAGCAGGGCAGTTGTGATAGACATGTAAATCCCGGCTGACAGCAACATCAAGGAGGCTGGGATTTACTGCGAAGTACCAGGAGCTGAAGGAACAATTGTAACCAATCCAATGTGGTCCCAGTGGAAGTAGGAGCACTAGGGGCTGTGAGCCCTAAACTGGGAGTGGCTCCAGCATATAACAGGTACAACATCTGTGGTCTCTTTGCAGAAGAGTGCAGTCCTAGGAACAGCAAAGATACTGCGCAGAGCCCTCTCACTCCCAGGCCTCTGGGAGCTTGAGGAACACATACACACCATTCCACCAAAATATGGGGTGGGGGATGAAATGTAAAAAAAAATTAAAAAAAAGATTTATATATACATGTGTCCAATTTATGTTTGAAAAACATTTAGTTGTCAATACAAGGCTTCAACTAAAATTCAAACAAAAACAAAAGTATATGGCTAATGTGAATGGCTGATAACAGCAGATTATGTAATGGAATAACACAGCAAAAGCTTATATCACCAACATTGTAATTCCAATTCCAACATTCACCAACATCAGCCACCGGAAAGAAACACAAACCGTTTATTCTTCCACATGTTCCATTAGCAATTTCTCACAGCGGTCATCCCTTTATTATACACAGCCTCACATGACTGCAGTTTTTTCAATCCTACATAGATTGTGCTTGAATGTAAAAGAATAAATATTGTGCTTGTATATAAAAGAATATGTATAAAAGGCTCTCAGGTTCTAATCAGGCTCTTATTATAAACATTGCATGCGATTGTATTCAAGATTTGTCATCACAAATACACAGGCAAATATCACAATATTGGCATGTTTATTTCAACACACATAACTTATAACATTCATAAATATTTATATGGATTGTGCAAATATTACATATGTCACACTTTACATGTTATCTTATAACTTACAGTAGACATTTTCTTTTGTATAGTACAGCTCGGTATTATGGTGTGATGGCTACCAATTTCCAAACAATACTGTGAATCTATTTGTCAAATCCAAATCTCATCTACAATCTGAAGCTTAATGCAACAAACTAGTGCATATTTACAGTAGCACATGTCACCGACAAAAATGGTAACGATAAGGGACAGACATTCTGTTTTCACATGCAGTGACACAAATCACAGACATAAAACTTTATCCTTAGTCTAGATTATGGTAAACTAATTTCACAGACTTTATAATTAAGGGGCTTAACCCATTTTAAAGTTTGCAAAGCCATGAACTACAATTAATGCACTATGGAAAATGGCACAATTACTACATGTAGCTGTACAGTTGTCCTGCCATTAGTTACATACATTTCATTAGTGTTTATTTGCTACAAGTGGTAAGACTAAAGTTTCTTCAATTACCTTTATGTAAATTTGATGCAAACATCATGACGATATCAGTCATCTGTTTTCTAAACACTGCTTTGATTTCTCTTGTCTCTCTTTCCACATATCACTGTAGCTTGCTTAGGAAGTCCAGTAGTGCTCTGTGAAATTCCCTGGGTTTGTCCATGTAACATGCATGGCGAGCACCCTCTAGCTTTACCACTGAGTGATGCGGAAGTTGCATGAGGTTCTTGTGAGATTGGGCACCTAGATTAGTGTCCAACGCTCCAAACACAATCAGTGTAGGTGTCTGAAAAGGAAACAGCAGTAGAAAAGGAATGGGAGCACATGATTTTAGGGGAGAATATACTGTATATTTTTCCAATAAGCACACCGGTATATGTAAAATACACATAGATTGTAAAGCTTCATTTTATGCCTATTGAGTATCTGAACTTTCAAATCAGCATCGTCGTTATTGCTACGGGCGTGATTTAGGTGTGACGACAGAGAAAGCGACTTGGAAACTTGAAAATATGGTTACTTTATTACAAGACCATCAGGAATCAGAATTTGAGTGTTAGCCTATGTTTTGCAATACTACATAGGACTACAGATTACAGGAATTTACCTTTTAATAAAATCTATGCCTAACAATACAGAACCTCATCTAAGGCAACTGATCAGTCATATTATATACATTCTAAGGACACTACAAAGCAGCAACCAGGCTGGGAAAGTGTCTCTACACTCAAGCTTGACTTTATCCTTCCAAAAAAGATGTCTGCTGACACTTTGTTGGTGGATACCAGTGCCTCCTACATTCAGATATGTTTTATCCAGTGAAGGACTTTTTATTTATTAACATGAACAAATTAACCAATACTGAGCCACAGTCAATCATAACTTTTGATTTTGATGAAACGTAGATCATTGCTAGGATTGTTAAGAAAAACAACTTCCAAGCAAATTAGTTAGTTCTCCTCCTATTAAAATGTGACGGTGCTGCTCGAGAACGAACTTGTAGCGGGACCCGGAAATCTAGGAGGTAATGACTCAAAAGTAAATAATCAACAAAATCAAGTCAAGGACTTCACTAATCCTGTCATGCCTTACCTGAATATTCTGGTACTGCTGAGGAGTGTAACTTCGAGTTCCAACAGGAGCTATGGGAATGAAGCCATGCAGCTGGCCACTGTGCTTCATTAGGAAGGGGATGGAGTAGTGACCACTCATGGAGGGGCTGAGGAGCACAGCTGTCCTGACACCCAATGCCTCCATGAACCTCTGCAGGAGGTCCACTCGGTTCTGGTCAGTCTTCAAGGCATCCGAATCTGGTGAATTGCCAAAACCTTTAAAGATAAATACATTTGAGAAAAGTTATTATTCATAATAGTTCAAAACAGTTTTGTTTTGATGCACTCCATTCCTACTTACAAACTTTTTTTTGGTGCTGGGTAAGGATAATATTTTTTAATTATGACTAATCGCATTGTTATGCGCAATTCAATACTGAATTCAAAAGTAGTGTTTTTCGCAGTTTTATTTTTATTCAATAATGAATTTAAAAGTTGTGTTGTTTGCACTTTTATTTTAAAAGTGCAGATGTATGAACAAAAGTGCAATAGCATTAGTTTGTTATTCTGAACAGGTACCAGCAAAAAGGATTTTAATTTTATCACAGAGAAAGTTAAGGCACGAAAAAACAATGTCAGCAGAGGCACTGCCTGTATCTCAAATATTTTGGAGATCACATACTGTAAGTCCTATGGCAAAGTAGCGTAGCCACATAGTGCCAGTGCAATCTTGTTACTATTGTAAACAACTGTCAAATAAGCCTATTATATTACTGTATCCGAGATGTGTAGAGATATTTTCCCATGTGCTGTCTTAATTCTGTACACCTTTTGGTGTTTATCAAAGCATTTAGCAAAGAGAATAGAATGAAAACATTGATTGTCATGTGACATTAATGGTCCGTTGTGATTGATTAAAAATAGACCTTGAAGCTAATATGGTTTGTCTGTAATATGTATGTGTATTCAGAGCCAATAAGCAACAGCCTTTCAAAATAATAATAAAAACTGCGTTAATGCACGATAAAATAATTGTCGGTGTTAATCCATTAACGCGTTAACGCGATAATAACGCGTTAACTTTCCCAGTTTTTTTTTTTTTTTAGTGGTCAAATGTGTAAATTACATCAAACAATAAAGTTAGGCCCAATTGTCTACAGTCTGACATCCTCATCACGCTCCACCTTATATGCAATGTAAGGTGTTCAACGTCTACCTGGCAAATCCATGGCCAATGCTTGATATCCATTAGTTGCCAGTAATCCCAGGGTGCCCAATTCTTCCCAAGTCTTGGATGTGAAGGCCTGACCATGCAGTAGAACTACCTGCAGCCTGAACAAATAAAGAGCTTGTTAAAGTGGGTGTTAAATTATTTTAACCATCATAGTCCTTGTAGTAATTATGTCAGAATTATTAAATCAAAACATTTCATGCATGGGCAGCAGTGGCACAGGGGGTAGAGTGGGGTGATAGGATCGTAAAGTCTCTAGTTCGAATCCTGTTGCCCCCTAGACAAGTGTCAATGTGTCCCTGAGCAAGATACCTAACCCTAATTGCTCCAGGTGGTTGGATGGTGCCTTGCATGACTGACGCCACCGTCTGTGTATCAATGTGTGTTTGAATGGGTGAATGTGAAGCAATCATGTACAGTGCTTTGTGTGGGCCTGGAAGTTTGGCAAAGCACAATATAAATGCAGACCATTTATGTATCTTTTATCCAAATAGAAACTGGTAGTTACAATGACAAAATATATAACCTATTCTGAAGTAATGAATCAGTATGTGGGTAATGTTACTTTGGTAATATTTGCCGCCCTGCTCCATCCATAGGTAAAGCTTCCCGGAAAAATAGCGGAGGGTCCCCAGGTAACTGTCCAGTGCGAACAGACACATTGATGGTTGGCGGTGGAGGTGGAGACGCTACTTCCAAGCCCATTCTTTGAACTTCAATGGATGGCTCCATACTGCCCTGGCGAATGGATGGCAACAGCAGGTACAGCAACACCGTGGCCAACAACACCAGGCCCAAGATAACAAGACGATTACGCAAGAAATTCATTTCAGCAAGATGTTGGATGCTGGAAAAAACAAAGAATTCACGTTACGTTACTGTAAATGACGGGGCACACACACATTATATAGGTAAACAAGCTATACTTCTTTACATACACCTGTCACCATCGAATTTTAGATTCCAGTCAAATGAAACACTGCAAGATACAATTATTGTTGACACAGCACTAGTAGCCTACAGTAAATCGAACGTAAGTCTTACATACGTAGACGACTATTAAATGTGTTCAGCAACGGACGGAGGAAAATGTCTTCTGCATTGTTGTGCTTCCAAGCAGGGAGATTAAGAAATTGGTGACAACGGCTTCAGACGACGTTTGTAGCTGAAATGTCCGTCACACAAATGTGTATCAATTATTACATTTGCCAAGAAATTACGACTAATTCCTTTCCTCGCAGTTATTCCTGAGACGAACCTAGCTGCATAAACGTGCCATGAAGTCAGCTGTTACAGTAGAGCACCTCAAAAAGCAATTGGTTGGATTAGACTTTTATATGTGCAGTACATCCAAATAATATAAGTACATTGATTTAAGCTGCGAAACGTTTTGTTTTAAACCCATTATTCAAGATCATGGAGCTGATATAATCATCAATACAGCTTGCTACGCACAACCATAACACAATCATATATTACGCCATTTCCTGCTGACAGTGGTTCTTCTTCGTTTCCAGTTAGGATGCGGTACTAACTTCCATGAAGTTGGCACTCTATTTGATAAGAACAGAGACTGGAATACAATATATTTAATGTGAATGTGAATAAAGGTATTTTGTTCGTGCGAGAATGTGATGATGCGCAAAATAATATGTTTGAAGGAAGTTGGTGCTGGGTGACTTAACTTAAAGAAACAAATGGTTTGAGCAGACTTTTTTATTTGACATAATGCACAAACGAATAAGACCGCTTTCAAGTAATTTGGGTGCTGAGTGACATACAGTATCGTAAAGTTGCTTTCACTGTCACTGAACTGAAGTTTATGCGACGGCGTATTAGGGCCATACAATTAAAAATAAAAACATCGGTCTGGGAAGGTGGGGGTGGGGTAAAATTCTGAGATTAAAGTTCATACAGTCAGAAACTTCTGACTGTATGAACTCTGAATTTCTGAGTTTATAAACTCGCAAATGTTTCGCCTGCTCTGTAGCAAGAACAATGACCGGTAGAACAATGATAGGAGAAAACGAGAGCACGATCCACAAACCAAGTTCGTATGCCTATGCCCGCGATATGTAAGTAACAGTCGTCAGAGAAACCTCAGACTACAATTGTATTCTATTCAAAGGGGTTACATCGGCAGTATGGTTGGCTTGGCTTGGCTTCGATCAAAACAGACTGGCAGTCAAGATCTCGATACTGACCCAGTAAGCTCTTTTACGTTACCCTTCTTTGACAGGAAAGATCTTACACATGGTTAATGGCATCCAAACACACCATTAACTACAGTAGCTAATGATAGACCCAGTGTAGTAAATTAGCAAATGTAATCTTTTGTTAGGATTTTATTGACTCGAATGTCTAGTGCTTCAAGCAGATGTCAGTCTCAGATTTAGGCTTCAAGTAAGATTGGTCCTTATTATTTACATGTGCCAGTGTAGAGAACTAATACAATTTACTGCTTACCTATCTGTCTAAGGCCCATTGTGGGGGAAAATATTATATAGCTGTATAGATAGATGTATTACACTAATCACTTACCTAAACCTTTTTTGTGTGTTGGTGTTTAATATAAAGGAAACTGCACAAAAAAAATATTTTTTCTTGTCTTTAAAAAAAATATATATTTTTTAAAGACAAGACCAGACCAAGACAAAACATAACATCAACAATTTAAACCCTCAAGCACAAAAAATAGACAATACTGCACAGCCCCGAGCACTAAAATAATAACCATTAATTTATAGTATGAAGAATAGTTCTACATGTGATAACCATGAACAACCTACATTTATTTGTGAATGTGTCTGTGTGCTTAGATGTGTTCATAAAGTAATTTCATCTCAGAATGTTCTTCCCAGTCCCATTTAAATTTCTTTTCTTTTTTTTTCTGAGAAAAGTCTTTGCTCTTCTAATAAATACTAATAAAACTGATGCTATTGTAGCACTACGTTAATCTATTTAGGAACTGCCATTGTTGTTTTTGAGAATCACATTTGCTGCCTGTAGTAATCCAGCGAAGATCACTACGGTACACCTTTATCCCTTAACTGACTATGTTTTTGGGATATAAGATCAGTTTAATAACTTTAGAACAGACTGACACATTAGTTCTCTTGCAGATATACATACTGTATAAGGAAATAAAATCAGATTTTAAGATCTTGGTAAGAGTGTTTGACAGAATTCCACCACAATGATCAAATGATAATCACAAGACACAATGTTCTTCAAATGTACATTTATTATTAAAATGTGCTTATGTAAAATAAAAAAATAAAAAACACAAAACCCATAATAACATTCACTTGATTTAAATGAGGTCAAAATGTTAATTTCTATATGTCTCTTTCAATATGTATCTGAAATGTATTATTCAAAATAGTTATTTCCTAAATTAAGATTTGATATTGAGAATTTTAAATAAAGCATTTGTCCAACTTAAAGCATGTGGCTAATATATACCTGTCAATAAAAACTAAATTGCAGTTTTTGATTATATATATATACACATTGTTCCCAAGACAGGCATATTCACATCCTACTTGAGTATAGTAGAGCCTCATCCAGCAAGTCACTTCATTGTAAGGAAAGGATTTGAGCATGTCAGAATGTAGTGAAAATTGCATTCAAAATGAAATGGGTTGTTTAGACCACTGGAAGAAATAACCTGTGATTTTCTGCATCAGACTAACATTAACAGTTAAAAACATTTTTTGTTTTAGTATAGTACTCATGAAATATAAAAATGCATATCGAAATGTAATATTAATTCTGTGAAAAACCATAGCAGATTTAAATACCATCAGGCAATTAAAAGCCTGATGGTATTGCCATTATCAATAACCTGCATCATAAAGGTATAACAAATAGCTGTTGATTTATGTAAGCTAAATACTTAAGGGACATAATGAAATTGCAGCAATGCTTTTAACTGCTCATATACTGTAATACTATAAATACTGCTTACAAAGAAGTCACAAAAATGCACATACACACAAACAGTTTGAATTCTGGAAGAATCAGAATTTAACTATTGTATCTTTAGTAATGTGCCATAGCAACAGGCGATGTATTAAAGGTGGAGTCAACTGTGCTGGTGAAAGATTGCTGATATTTGAACTTGATCACACCCAAAAAAACACCTCTCCCTTCAATGTGCTCTCTCAGAAGCTCCGCTCCCAAAATTGGACATTGGACATGCATTGTCAAGACTGGGATAGTGTTGTGATTTATGGTTGTGTAACCATTTATACAGCCAGGGCTGTGTAGGAACACAGAATATAATTTTCAGTGCACACACAGAACAGACAGCTTGTGTATTTGATTACAATCGCTTACAATCACTCCACCTGTCACTAATATGTCTAACCAGCTCAAATTTGGCAAATTAAAATGTATGGAATTACACTTGTTAACCAGTATTTTCATTTTCCAAAAACTTTTTTTTGTAGGATACATATCAGAAATTGCATTTTCTCTTTTAAAATACCTGGCCCAATACTGTATAAGACTGAAATGAAGAATATTAAGACTGTATACTTGTTGAACTGCTGAAATGTAAACAAAAGAAATGCTTAAAACAAGCACTTTGGACACTGCCACAGCACATTTGTAAAGTGTTAACCTTTTTGATATTCATAATTGTAGACTAAATGTCATCAGACAAGGGTACACAATATAATTTGGCTAATTTTGGGTCACAAGGCCCTTTGGTCTTTTTTAGATTGTGACACATCACTTGAGCATTGAGTGTGCTGTCACATAATAAATGGTTCAAAACCTTCCTCACTTTTCTTAATGTAGCAAAGCAAGAAGCCCTAGTAGAATAATCAGGCCAATGGGCCAGGTCCCTAAGACAGAGGCTGCTCTATTCTGCCCTTTGTCTCTCAGAACACAGCCCTCACCTCTGTACCCATAGTAGCACTGGCACTGGAAGTGTGTGCGGAAGCCAGCCAGATCCCTTTGGCTGGAAAGGCCTGTAACCTTAAATTTTCCATCTTGACTAATGATGCTATGTGTCAAGGGGTTGAGATGCAGATATGTATCACTATGTGGTAGTTTGCGCAGACAACGACCACGGGAACTACAAAGCTTCTGACTGCATTGTTCTGCTGCTGTGGACACATTGAGCAGGTATTGTCCCAGTGGCCCCCGAAGATACATGTTAAGGTTGGAGCAGTTCGCCTGGGAAGGTAAGAAAAGGGTCAATACAAAAACGTGCTACATCATGTACTGCATGGAACAACCTGGTAACCTGGGCATGGCACTTACCTGGTTGCTTGCATAGGTAGAGTCTCCCCAGAAGATAACACCTGCAGCTCCAAGTGCAACACTTTCACCAATGGTGGAGACTAGATCTTCCTAGAAGAAATACACAACAGTCCAGTAGCATAAACACTTGCACATGTGGTTATAAGAAGACAATACTAACCACATGGGATACATCAATTTAGTGTTAGTTTAGTGCATAATAGCTAAATATATGGCTAATATAGGAATACATGATATTTTCAATACCTGTGCTAAACAGGACTAATAAAATACTCGGTAGCTGGTGTATTTTAGGAAGTAGCCATACATTTACTAAACATTAACCATGGCGCTAAATATTAACCTTGTTACAAAACAAATCTTATTACTGAAATCTTTCTGTGCGAATGTCCCATCATCCTCTGGTAACCAGCCACTATTTTAACAAATGTTTTGCCTATTGATCTGGATGGAAATTGTCAAAATGGCCACCAGATGGCACCATTTGATTGTGTATGATTGTATTGTTCTTTTTATTGTCATTGCTGTGTGTATTTATTTCTTTATGTATTTGTTTGTTTTTTCATGCCTTATAACCCTCCTGTTGTCCTCGGGTTTCAAACGTACACCTTGTGCCAGTAGTGCAGATCATGTGTGTGTATGCTAAATGTGCTATGGATGATTCCGGGGAAACCACATTGTTAGTTTCCACTGAATTTAGCCATTAGGCAGTCTCAGCAGTTCTAGTGAAGCTTTCTAGACAAGCATTCAAGTATTTTTTTATAATGTTTGGGGTGCATATTTAAGATTTTTTAGTCTACTAACCTCAGTTAGCAGGGTCACCCCACCGGTGTAAGTAGGTCGTGCATAAACAAATACAGGACGGGCTAGTCCAACCCCTTTTGATGCCAGGCGCATTCCCTCCATTACACGGTTACGAACAAAGAGACGTCCATAAATTGATGACTGTAGTGTAGTAGCCATGTACACTGAGGGGAAAAGTGCAGTGCTTTCAGTCCATAACCAAGTGAGCCGGTCATTGCGGGCTACCTCCACATCAGGACAACGACCTGTATAATTGTTCAAACTGATCCTGTAGTCATGGTTGTAACAATCTGGGAACAGGTAGAAGCCCCACAAGTGATTTGGCCTCAGAATCTTTGCCTGTTTCAAAGTCTCCAGCATGAATATACGAGCTGACGACTCAAATTCCTGCTGAGCAACTGTTCCCACTTGCTCTGGGGACAAAGTCATGTTTCTTTTGGCCACCATTTTGCGTGATTTCTCTCTATACACATCTTTGATATCCCAATTACGGATCCACAAAGGGCGCCATTCCTCCCAGTCTATGACAGCAAGGCCTTTTGCATCTGGCTCTCTGATATATTTTTCTACACCCTGAGGCATTTTGACTTTATGCTGAATGAGATCAGCAGCCTGTGGAAGGCCTCCATTCACAGCAATCCCATCACGGTTATAAAATGGATACAGTCCAAGACGATCCTTATAGAAAATTGTGAGATTTTGTTTGACAAAGCCTTCATTTGGGGACGCAACAATTTGAAATTGCTCCACAGGAAAGTGTATACCGTGCCTAGGACCACAGTCTTCTGTTGGGGCATTCCAGGCAAGAAGAACTGGCTTCTGAGAAAACAATGGCCATTTGGTCTGATTTATTAAACAAAACACTGTCCAAGGTGTAAAAAAAGGCAATAGCAACCAAAGCACTAAGTCAACCAGGAGAGAGGGTGTATGAAACATGTTCCCCATGGCCATCTCTCTCATATTCCTCACACCACATCTGGAAAAACAAAAATATATAATTTGCTTCTGAATCTCTTAGATTTCAACGTAGTAGCCTACACACGTTTAATAAACTACTCAAACGTCAAATTCCGTTTATCCACATATACATATATTTAAAGGTTACAACATATATAATTAGAACACACTGCTTGGTAGATACAGTAAGTTTGTACGAACCGATTGCTACGATGCTCATTGCCATCACGTCTGCCCGTCAGCGCGATGAAAAACGGATACTGTATAGGTGCTGTGTAGGGTACTGTTATAGTACAGCAGCTGTTAGTGTATTTATAAGTTTGCTACTGCTACCTTAACAGTAACGTGTTGTTGTGGTCAGATTAATCTAACCTGATCTGAACTGCGATCGAAATTTTAATATATCTGGTATACTATATACTGTTGCAATGGCCTAACACGTGAAGGAAATATCCCTACTACATTTTATCCATGATTCCCAGTGTAGTAAATTTGTTCCATCTGACGATTCATACAGGGAAGTAGTCAATGGACCAGTAGACTGTGACAGTGTGTGTAGGGGTCAGAAGGGCTGATCCGAGATTTTATATATATATATATACACACACATACATACATATATATTCAATTAAATAAAAATGTGCCTTGGCATATAATTTATAAAAACGTTTTTGAAAAGATATCGATGTACAATGTATTTAATGCTTTCCTGTTTATAGCATACATATTGTACTGTATTATATTAATATTATACGGCCCCCCTTAATAAATGGTACACCCAACCCCAAGCACGTATACCAGAAATACTGGAGTGAGCGATCAGAGGTTTCAACTTCAACGGTCCGCATGTGTTTTATTGATATTTGTCGGGACCCGGGACACCCATCTAAAAATCTGGACAATCCCAGGCCAATCGGTACGTCTGGTCAGTGGTCACCCAACTATAAACGTGCACTGACAATAATCCTACAGTCAAACAACGGCAAACCACTCGTTTCCTGTTTTCATTTTATGGGGAGGGGGAGGTGGGGTCAAAAGCCATAATTCTAGATATCTATCATTTAATGCTGAGTAGTCACGATTTTATTACAATATATCGTAACCCCTCTGTTACGTTCAACTTTAAGGTACATCAATAACGTTCCCGGGTCAAATTGACCCGGTGCATATTTAACCATAATAAAATAGTTAAAGTGCTAGGAAAGTGGTTTTTAAAAAGCAGAAATGTTTCCAATATATTTCAGAGGAGTGTATTTAATTTACATCAACCAAATATATTATAATATAAATAAACATTAACTATGATAAGTGTGTCTACAGTATGCTAAAACACTACAGAGTTCAGGGCTGAATGCGTGGTCTTAATTTCCCCCATAATCCCTCTCCTTTGCAGCACTACGGTGTGCTAATATATTATATAGAGTTCTATGTGCATTGCAACATTGTAACATTCTGAAGTGGTGCTGCTCACTCTCTAGCTAGCAGCAAACGGCACATCCATCTGGAGGTGCGATATGGGTTTGTAAAATGGCTATAGGCTGTAGGCTACACAAGTTGACCATTTCTATATCTGTGTGTGTGTGTGTGTGTGTGTGTGTGTGTGTGTGTGTGTGTGTGTGTGTGTATATATATATATACACACATACATACACACACACACATATACGTTCACACAGTTCAAGTAAAATATGTAATTTATAAGATAATGTATTACATTGTCACAATATTAATTAATAAACCTCAAGTGTTCTTGTGGAAATTGTTATACCATGCAAACAGGCAGAAAGCATTTGCTGCCTGGAGATAAAATGCGGTGTGTACAGATTGTAAACAGAAAACAATTTATAATTCAATTACTTTATTTGTTAGACATTTTAAAAGACATACCACTACAATATATTGTATGTAGCAGGCTTACTAACCTAGTGTATGCCTTTCTAGCATTCAATAACAAACAGGACTTAAGACAATATGGACAATAAATCCAGGTAGGCCTACAGTATGGACGCAAACTGCTACATTGTCTACTGGACAAGGCAACACAAGTCATTATATAAATAGACCTGCAGGCAGTTTTGACGGCAATAGGTCCACTTCTCAGAATAAACATAATTTGCGTTTTA
>JAODUG010048055.1:0-16001 GCA_027564795.1 Aphredoderus sayanus
TCTCTCTCTCTCACACACACACACACACACACACACACACACACACATCATTCTTATCACAGGGGCCTAATCCGCTTGGCCAGGAGAAATGGAGAGATGGATGGAGAAAATCACATTGAGAGAAAGAGGAGAAGAAAATATATTTGTGGAGCAAAGGGAGTCAAGATGCATGCTCAGATGGGATGAGAGAGAGAGAGAGAGAGAAAGAGAGAGAGAGAGAGAGAGAGAGAGAAAGAGTGTATGGGCCATAAACGTTTACAAGGTACATTATTTTTTGTTCTGTTTTGTTAATCCTGCTGGAAACAGCACTAGATTATGTATTGTATATATTTATTTTGAAGAGAATATGCATATATACTATACTATACTATATAATATCTACAATTCTGGAGGTGGTGGGGTTTCAATATTACACAGATGGTATCATAAGCATATCTACCTTGAGGTAACTACTGTAGCTGTTAAAAATAAATGTACAGAAATTACATTTACAAACAAACAGAATGTATATTACATATGCACCTGTAATCACATAAGTAACAGTATATACAAAAATACATATTGTATATTTTCTCTACTATTTGTAATCCTAATAGTATACACTATAGTCTCAGCCTCTCCCCTCCATCAGCATTACATCACACAAACGGCTCTTGCTGAAAATCTGATCCATTGCTTATCTGATCTGATAAGCTCGACAACACCATCAGGAAGTGGGGTAGTAAATATTCATTGGCTTTTCGCGTTGTCATTCACAATGTAATTCCGACGCAAGTGCACTGCTTTATTTACAACTTTTTGTTACTTTTAAGCAGTAACTGCTGCATACCTATTAATAACAGATGCACCAGACCTGCAAACAGCCAGACTTTAGGTTTCCAAACAAATTCCTCAGTGTGAGATTAATGTCTGATTTAATTATTGGAGTTATGTAGGTGGTCATTGTGCATCTCCAATCCAAATACCTCTCCTGTGAAGTAGGCGGGTCTCGACACTGTTAACCAGCGCTGTCTGTGTCCCCAGAGGCTGACTCTGCGAGGCTACTGCCCCCACTGGCCAGACTCAGTACTTGCCGAGCACCTATTAACCCTTGTGATGTCCTCCGGGTCAAACTGACCCAAATCACTAGCTCTTTGTGGCAGATAGAGGGCACTTAACCTAATTCTACAGCTTACACAGACATATGATGTGCACTGCTGGCACAACAATGTGTGTTTGAAACCCGAGGACAACAGGAGGGTTAAAAGGCCTGGAAAAAACAACACAAATACATAAAGAAATAATTAATAAATAATTAAAAATACAAGGCAATGCCAATTGACACAAAATCATACACAATCAGATGGCGCTGCCGAGTGTCCAAATACTATATTTTTAAGGACATCACAAGAGTTATATACTGTATATATATATATATATATATATATATATATATATATATATAGTAAATTGTGTCACTCAAGAGGAGGAGTAGAGAGGAGTACCTGCAACTCAGCAAGTTCAAGGTCACACGCTCCTAGAGTTTCACACCAAAATGTTTTTGTAGCCGTGTTTAAAGAAAAAGGGGGATTTTGGATCTTTACCTTTAATTAACTATCTTATAGGTAAAGATATAGTGGAGTAAATGCATTCTGAGCAGATAATGACATCATTAGGGTGACATTACCTTTACCGTCACCTTTAATGCAAATATACAAATAACTGCTAGACTACCGATCACCAGCAAACAGTGTATATCAGTTTGAATAATAAACTGTGTGTGTGTGTGTGTGTGTGTGTTTGGTTTTCTTTCTGCCTTCTGTATTAACCTCACGCTGTCTGCCAGCTAAACATCGCTCTTCAATAACAGCTTGTCGCACACACTTAGGAGATAAGGCAGCTGTTGACGCGCGCCTATTTGTCACTTCACGGTGTATTGAAACGTGCCGTTCCTCCAAACCCTGCAATAGCTAGCCCACAGAACGCCTTTACACACACACACCTTGATAAAGTACATATACATTTTATCTTTAGTCCGCACCATCATCATCATCATCATCATCATCTGCTGTATGCTGTCATGACCAAATCCTGAAGGCTATCGTCGTGACGTTTAATTCCACGCAAACACAGCCTGAACACTGTTAGCATCGCTCCCACGGGTCCTCTGCACCGCCACTCTCAGCACGAAGCCAGTCAATCCATCAGTGCTGCTCTCCCTGTCACAGTGGTTTTCCTTTCAACAACAACACCTCCATTAAATTCCAATTAAGACTATTAATTAGGACTATCAAATATCGTTAGTATAGCGTAGAGCATGAGTGGAACCCACGGCAGCAAAAAAAAAAAACTGCCATTGTATCGTGTAATAGCAATTTTAGAATAATTATATTAAAATGTGCACTCAGTCATTCTGGAGATAGCTTGTTGATATTTGAAGTCGATCAAAACAAAAGCAAGAGTAAAGTCCTATACTGTATACAGTAGAAGCATGGACTCATATTTGCAGTGTGGTTACCAGAGCAGACCCTGTAATGTACTGTGGTTTTAGACCATAGCTGCCCCGTCATTTATAAAACATCTCACGCTGTTTGGAAACAGAAGACAGATTTATTCCATAAATCCCCACTTAACGCAATATACTGTTATGTCTGCTGTCGCAAACAAACACGTTCCCACTGGGATTAGAGTTACACTTGATTTGATTATGTTTTGGAATTATCACTAGTGGCAGCAGACAGTGCCAGATAACTGACTGGGCACAAATACCACAGGGGCTCCTTGTCTTTGGGGGGCTTTGGTTACAGGACCTTTTTACAGTATAGAGTAGACTGTACCTATCCCAGCAAGGAGATTACAAAGTCAAGGTGAAACTCCAACCTTATATCGTGGTATGTACTGTAAAATGCTTTAAGTTTGCATCATTTATTAAAACATCTGTGCACATTTATAATTTTCTTACACATCATGATACGAGCTTGTGACATTATACGGCAATATTGTGCACTATTTGCAAATCGTCACTTGTGACCAAGAACCTCAAATTACAACCACTGCATTCAAAGCACAAAGTTCGGACATTATTGTAGTCCCACATTTTTGTTTCCAACTCCTTGTCTGCATTGCATCTCACCCATTGCATGTTGGGGTTTTAGCCATTTGTTAGCCTGGCTTACTGTCAGCGTGACCTGAAATACACATGACATCATCATTGCATTGTTTGGCTAACTGCTCTCTATCCTATTGTTTGTTTTGCAGACGTCTTATCGTGTTTTGATTGGGTTCATGAAAATTCAATAACAAATGTTTTCATTAATAAAATGTTACGTGCAAATGTGCAACCCCCAACCTCCAACATACGTTTCAGAAAATCACAGAGCATTTTAAATAATGTACAGTGTGTCTGTTTCCAGACAAGCTTTAACTTATATGATATATAAGATATATGGTATATTCCTGAGTCAGTGTTCAATTAACAATGAAACACTGGTGGTTTCATAACCGGGGTGGACACATACAGTGTACATCCATGCAAGTGACGCAGCAGAACTCAGCCCCTAATTCTGAATAAAAATGTAATTCATCTGTTTTCTGGGCCACATGTATCCTGGCCAACGACTCTCCATCTGGGGCGTCCCTCAATCCACCAGCATTCTGTTTAATGCTTAAACACAGGACTTTGTCATGTTTTGAGCTCCCTAGGAATCATAATACAGAGTAGGCAACGCTTTCTGTTTACTAGTTCTTATACAGGAGATCCATTTATAGCAAACTAAATTAAAAAAGTACTGTTCTCATTCTACAAAAACAATTCTACAATAATTATCTTAAACGTAAAAAAACTCTACTCTACTCTACTAGTAGAATTTGGCGAGGGAAGTACTGTAGTCATGAGTTGCATGATATGTGCAGGCAGACATGCATCCACACTCACACACATGCACACACGCACACACAGAGCAAGCCATTCTTCCCAGAGGTCAGCTAGCTAAAGCCCCTCAATCCATGGTGTAATCTCTAAGAGTGTCCAGTGATTACAAGACCCTGGGTCTGTGTTGCTTGGAGCCTCCTCTGCCTTATGTAACAAGCTGCCCATGTGGCCAAGTCAAGTCGAGTCAAGTCAATTTTATTTGTATAGGGCTCTACACTAAATTACATTAAGTCTTATAATGATTATAATAATTATTTAAAATCGCATGCTAATGAACAGGTGAATACAAACATAAGGGAGCGCACAACGATTACGCCAAACATAAATCAATAAGTTCTCCATATTTGTTGTTCTGCCAGTATCTATAGCTACCAGAAAATGGAAACAAAGATCTTAATCTATTACCATCTATTTCCAACGGCCGACAGAGACCTATGGTTACGCGTAGCATTCGGCTTTACAATTCATAGGCACAACACCACAATGAGCGGTGCACAAAAACATCATAATTCATATAAAGTCCCCAGCCATTACAAATCACAGACTGCAGCCTCTCTGTGGAAGTTCCATGGGTCAAAATACAACTAAAACCTCCCCAAACACCCAGAGCGGCAATGATGATCTTCAGACAACTATTTTTGGTGCGACTAATGGTTGCTTATGGCTTTAATAAAGCCTAAAACTGAACTAATGTCTAGTGAGGGATCACAAATGTGGCAGATCGGTGTGACACAAAACAACAACAATGAAACAACATTTATGAGCCATTTCTTCTGATGGATTTAATAAAGGCTTCAATATTTGCAACTGATTGTGTTAAAAGGTGTGTTGAAGCCCTAATAAAGAATAGTTAAACTAATATTAACTATTCACATCATTACACTTTAAATATTTTTATACCAATTACACTAAAATGTATTTATATATTTATATAAGAACTTTGTACTTTTTAAGAGGGGATATTTTTAAATGTCCCCTCCTAATTGACAATTTATGTGATGCATATAGGCTTAACGCACTACAGTAACGTCATCATAAGAGACAGGTAACATACTGTACATAAAGCAAGACCCTTTGATGTAAGCGCCTAAACAAACCGGTGAAGCCCTTACTGCATGACGGACAGCCTTTCCGGGTCGTCATGGTCACAGGGATCCATCCCGGATGGACGGACGGACGGACGTGAAGCCCACCAACGTGAGCTGATGGATGAGTAAATAAAATGAGAGAAGGAGGGGGGTGGATACCCCTGGCCCTCCGAGAGAGAGGGCGAGAGAGAGAGCTCTCCTGTTCCTTGTTGAGCGGCTAGAAATCCACTTCCTGAGTGAATCTCATATACACACACACACACGCACACAAACACAAAAAATCCCCACACTCAATTTTCTGTTAGTCTCTGCCTGTCGGTAGAGAGAGAGAGAGAGAGAGAGAGAGAGAGAGAGAGAGTGTGTGTTTGTACCTGTTTGTGTTTGTGTGTGTGTGTGTTTGTGTGTGTTCCTGCTTGGTGCCAAATGTCCCAGCTTAGCACTCGCTCTGAAGCTGGTGATGGATTTAGCTGAGGCATCTGGGCTAACACACACACATACACATGCATACAAACACACACACACATACACACAGATGAGCATGGAGACAGCTCTAAACAGGGACACACACTCTTTGGTAATGCTCTGTGTTGAAGCAATTGACATTGTTTACCACTCCCATCCAGACTCTCTCTCTCACACACACACACACAGACACACACACACCAAGCAGATCAATGCATGAGCAGATGTGTGCCAACTATGAATCCACTACGCTCATGGACATTAGCAATAATACTTTGCAGCATATGTGTGCGTGTGTGTGTGTGTGTGTGTGTGTGTGTGTGTGTACTCTCGGACTAGCGCGGGATGATTGCGTAATGCCTCCAGGAAGAGGACGTACATGTGGAGTGTGTGAGTGAACCAGCCATGGTCCATGGTCATGCTGACCAATCAGTGCAAGAGGATTGCGCTGCCCTCAAGCACACTGCATACTGGGGCTAAAGGTTCAAAGGTCAACATCAGATAAGTACTGTATATGTTTCATAGTTCATTTTCTATGAATGTTTTTAACACGTAGAAACTTTGTTTCTTAGAAGGGAACCTTTAGAAAATAATGGTAGAAGTGTAATCTATAAATATAAATAAAAATAGATATATTTATAGATTAGATTTATTAACTGTTTGATATAAATTAACCCAAACAGCCCAGACTAGTCATTTTTCTGACATTATACCAGTTATTGAATTATACTAGCATACATTTCAAATGTGTGGGTTGTGCATTGTCACATACCCCAATCTCCACTGCCACTAACACCTGATCTGTTCACACTGGTGTGTGTGGCTATTCAGTTTTACAATGTAATTTGTAGCTGGTGTGGGTGCCAAATGCCAGCGTTGTGTGAGCATGGCCGACTGGCAGCCAAGTAGCTATGTATAACCTTGGCTACAAACATCACAGCTGAATTTAGATGTCTGCCAGATCTCCATGCGTGTGCATTTGCTCTTATTTTGACACCTACATGGCCTTACCCAAAGGAAAACGCTAAATGTAAGTTCATACCGTTCCTCATAATCGCCTAGAAAGAAGACCAGGGTTAAGGCTGTGGTAAAGGTTAACGTTGGGATTAAAGACCATTACGCAGCAAAAGTGCCCCTCTGCAAAATCACGACTATAGTAATTAATGTCTAAAAGTGTGTGTGTGTATATATGTGTTTATGTATATATCTATATATATATATATATAAACACAAAAATACATACATACATACGTGCCTGTGTGTATATGTATGTATATGTGCATATGTGTATGTATATATGTATATGTATATGTGTATGTGTGTGTGTGTGTGTGTGTGTGTGTGTGTGTGTGTGTGTGTGTGTGTGTGTGCATCCTGGCCATGCCAGGATAGCCAAATGCGTCTTGGCCAAGTAACCAGGTGTCAGTTGGTCCATCTGGACGGACTGCGGGGCTTCACCTAGGAGCGTGCCCATTCACCAGGAGAACGAGACAATATTTAGAATATCATGCAGCCAGTGAGTCCTGTTTGTTCTGCGGCTGCATACCTTCCACTATACTGTAAAAAGTCCTAAAAAGTCATTTAAATCCATACATTATGTTCTCATTAATAGAAATTTTGTTTATTGAGGAGAGAGAGAGAGAGAGAGAGAGAGAGAGAAAAATAACGGACACATTTGAGTAAGCCTCTACTATCTCGAAAAGCCTAAAATCGCAAATATAAAACGTTCAAGGTAAATTAATCTGTCAGACAGACAAAAGGGCGAGCAGGTTATCCATCCGGTTATCCGGCTGAAGATACGGAGCTCTATTTGGAGTGAGGTGTGATTAAATGGCAGTGTGTGTGTGTGTGTGTGTGGCTGGCTATATGTTGTGAGAACAGGCGCGATGGGCGAGAGGTGGCACAGACTCCATCTAAATGTGTATTTCCTGGGCTCATATGGCACAGTCCGATGTCTGGGAGCCACACAGTTGCCCCAGTGCATCATTACTGCCGATAGACAACGTGTGATAAACTGATCTTAAAGCTGTTTGTGTGTTTATGCTGTATTATGACAGTTTGATTAACATTTCAATCAATCTTCTTCACCCTGCCCCCTTCCCCCAACACACACACTGTTCTATTGTGTATTCTTTCACCATCTTTATCTAGAATCCAGATAACCCCACAGGGACATTGTTCCTGCTCATGATGTCATTCAGCCCATTTAAACACTGGGCCAATCACAGCCAATCACATGAAATCTCTGCTGCTTTGATACTGTTAATAGAGTCTAATACTTGTAAATCATAAAGATAAAACGCATGTTTTGACAGATAAAGTCCAAAGAAAATGTTAATATACAAAAACTGGATGACCCTAGCATTTACTGACCATTGTTGATTGATCGTTTTGAGTTATTTTTTATTTATAATTTCTCTCTAAATACCAGCCCATATGGGATGTGAGACATATGCATGATTGTGTATATCAATTTCCCTGTGTTTCCTGTATCTAAAGTCACAATGAACCCTGCAAATATTTTGTGTTAACGCATCTGATTAGATCACTTTAGAACCTCTTCAGAAAATCCAATTAGTTAACAACTGGATTAATCAGTAAACCACTGTAACTTCTGGCTAACGTAGAAACACGTCCCAGCCTAACATCCTGTTTCAACAGGAAATTAGCTTCTTAAAGATTTCAACAACAGAACAAGCAGAAATTCCACGAATTTCCACCGCCAACCGCAAACCCACACAAACGCGGTCCACCGCCAGCCCATACCAAGCGTACACTCACTCTATTCCTTCGTCGAGGAACGCTGTCTCTTTCCACAGGACAAGGGCCGCTGCCCGGGGGACACGGGACGAGACCCCCGGGCCGGGGGCTGGGGGCGACGGGGCAGACGACCCCACGTCGGCGGAGTCGACGGACGTCACCGCGGTGCTCAGCGACGTCCAGGAGGAGTTGGTGGAAGGGGAGAGGCTGTAGTCCCACTCGTCCTGGAGCTCGTCTCCAAACTCCATGATGCAGTGCAGGCAATACATGGGGGATGTGTGGGAGACCGGGGGGGTGTTGGGGGCGATAGCAGGGTTTAGGAGAGGGAGCTACGCGGGTGAGCAGTGAGGGAGAAGGTCGATGTGTTGCCTCTGGACTGGATGACGGGATCAGGGAGACCAAGAGACCAGGTGGCAGAAGAAGGTGAGGGTTGTCCAGGGTGTACCGCCCAGCGGGCCGTCTGAACTCTGGAGCTCTCCCGCTTCCAGCGGTCGTCTTCGTGGCCTTCCTAGCGGCGCAGTGATGTAATACACAGAGGGAGCACATATACACGCAGCACATGGGAGGAGGGCGCCCGCTAAATGGCTAACACCAACAGTGAGGGAGGAAAGAGATACGGACAGATGGCGCTACGGCGGAGGACAGCGGTTGGGCGATAAGGCAGCCTATCAGGATGGGACGCGAGTCAACAAGGGCCAAGATGGAGTGGTGAGACAGAGGGCGAAACAAGAAGGAGGTGAGAAGGCTCTAACAGAACCACTTCCCAGGTGCTCAGATGGCATCTCATTACATCCCACTTCTGGCCGCGCCAACAATCAAATCAGCCGGTAACCTGATAGAGAGGAGGGCGAGCGGGAAATCGATTGGAGATTGCGGACGGGTGGTTTCTGCGGTTACACGATAGCGGTGGTGGATGGAGTGCGATCTCAGGTTGCAGCGATAAGCAGTTCATTACAAGGAGACTGTCGCGTTCATAAAAAAAAAAAAACTTTAGCACTCACCATTTAAAAGCCATTAAGGTCCTGATATAAGGGAGGTTAGCTAGCCTTCCTATATGTACTCAGGGAGTAAAGTAAAGCATAGCTGGTTTGAGGAAGACTGTATGTGTGTCAAATTAAAGGAGGGGAACATTAAGTACAGGAGGAAAGCACCTGAAACTTGCATGACTTAAATGCAATTTATTGCTTCCGTTTTATGTCGGTTAAAACAAAACAAGTGAAATTCCTAGGATGTGCAAAAGTAACGTAATTAGGTGAACTGATCTGATTATGAGCAATAGACATCTCACGTTAAATCCTTGACTTCCTTACCTCAATTTAATCCATGATGATTTCCAGGATTTACTAATCCCATGTTCTAAGTGATCGATCTTGACTCTAAAATATACAAAGAAACAGTCTACAAAGCTGATATGCACGTTATGAGTTATTATGAGCAACAGAGAAAAGTGATTATTTCATTTCAATCATGTGTTGAATGAATTTATAATGAGGTAGAGAAGCGACAGTTACACTATAGTATCACAGTTTAGTTTTAAGGAATTACCTCTGAATACACATTTCAGGCCAGGGAAGTATAAAAGAAGGGTCATAGTATACGAAACTGTTTAAAAGGAAAGGATATAAACCATTCTGACTTAAGCCCCACCCTTTAAATTCAACATGACCATATAATCAGCTGTTCATATTTCTGCAGATACTGTATAGAAAGACAGTTTTCAAAACAAGGCCATGATAGAATATCTCATTGTAGAATGGCAGAAGTATAAATCAAATCAATATTATGCTGGATTAGAGAGATTAGTTGAATAAAATCATACTGGCTGGTTTTGCCACAAAACCATTAAGACTTTAGTGAAAGGACCAATAAACTATAAATCAGGCTTTCATTCATGCAGTCATGAATTAATTGGTTGTTCTTTTTGCATGAACTAAAATGATATCTAAGACAAAACAAACAAGTCTTGATTAGGAAATTGGGCAGTAGACCATGCATTTTTTTTTTTGCATAAACAAAAAACAAACTATACTGAATGTCACAACAGAAAAAAAAAACTGAAAAGAGATGGATCCAATGTCATTTGTTTAATGTTTTTGAATGTATTTATTTACAATTGCACAGAACAATGGAGTAACAATGAGATGTAAATAATGGGTGGCACAAGACTACAAGCTTCAACTAACACAAAGATATCAAAAAACTGAAATATATACTTTTTCTGTGGTTATTGTTTCCAACTCCTACTGCATCAATATCACAAATCTCAAAGGTACGCAAGTAGTGGAAAACAAACCCCCAAGACATATTTTCAAATGCAACCAGACCCATGGTGAAATGTGAATGAAAAAATACACACAGCAGATTCAGACAACAAAACACAGAAAAGGGAAGGAAGGTGGCAGGGAAATAGCATCGGCGCTCCAGGTGTGAAGTCACACATTTTGCATAGCGCTGAAGCACAGGGAAAACCAGTCCCCAGCGGTGTAGAACAACATACCCAGGCACAACACAGGAGTCGCCTTAACAGGAAACCGGAGCCCGGCTGAGGTAGCCAGGCTTCGGTATAGAGGTCCAGCCGGTGAAAACAAATTAGCTGAGCTTTAGCTCTTATGTGCCTGGAAATGCACAAGGTAAGAAAACGCTCCTGAAACACCGCCTCAACTAGACTTCCAACAAGCCGACAGGGTTAGTCTCATGGATTGGGGGGGGGGGGGGGAAGGGGGGCATCCACACTTCCATATTCGGGGAGGTTATAAGCGGAAAGAGTCACAGTGTCAGCAGCAGCCATGCTCAGCGCTTAAAGAGTTCAGCTCATCACGTTATTGACCAGCCAGCAAGACAGTTCGCCTCACTTGGCACACCGAAAGCACGTGAGCCGGAGCCCCCTTCACACCACTAGGCATGCTAGCCTGTTAGCACAGAGCTAACAGAGAAGAGTTATTAATGTGGCTGAAGAGCAGGTTAGTCCAAACAAGCCGTAGATGTATGTATAGAGGGTGTGGGCTGAGGTGAATGCAAAGCTGAGTGGTCGAGCAAAGTTCAGAGTTCAGCAAAGCAGGGGGCGGTTGGGGGCGGGAGTGAAAGAGAGGGATCTGAAACATTGGGAGGCCAATCGAGCTGGACTGCTGAGAGAAGACCTCTTTCCTCTGCTGATCCAGCCTGGAACACCAGGACGCCATGCTCAAAGACCCCCCCACACCACCATTCCCCCTCCCCGCAGGTACACTTCAGCACATGGGCCTGGGCTGCTTCATGCTGTAATGGGCCTCAGAGGCAGACACGTACGCCGACTCTGGGAAAAAGTCCTCATGGAACTCCGCCAGAAACCTGAGAGGAAGAGGAGGAGGGGAGAGAGACAGACAGACAGACAGACAGACAGACAGACAGAGGGACAGACAGACAGACAGAGAGAGAGAGAGAGAGGAGACAAGGAGAGGAAGGAAAAAGAAGATAAAAAACACCAAACTTTTATTTCCCCCTCTTGTACCGTTGTGGTCGTTTCCAGATTTAATTTCCCGGTGCGGCAAGTGCAAGAAGGTGCACAAGAAATGGAAGTTAAAATAAAAGGTACACTCCTCCCTATACAGAAACATGACTTTGTTACTGGTTCACTACAGTTAACACAGCAGTAGAGTAGCACTGACAAAGAGGTCAAGCAACACACCTCGTGCACACTTCAAAACCGAAACACCGGTTTCAACCACTAGGGGGACACAGTTGAGGAGCGGAACTAAACAGTGCAGACTTTCACATCACAAGGAAGTCAATGTCAATGGACATCACTTGCCGGTTCCCTGCGTCCCGTGCTGTTCCTAGACAACCCTGGCTTATTGAACACCAATCCCAGAGGGCTTTCCCCTCCATGTCGGGTTACATATCAGCGAAAACACCCATCTACCAAGCAAGCATTACTTCGCTAAACCAGGAGACGGCAATATCCACTCTGCCTGGATAAAGAGCAGGGATGAGGGAAGAGAATGAACAGAGAGAGAAAGTGAAAGAGGGAGGGAGGGAGAACCCCCACCCCCTCCCTTTCCCATCTAATCAGTAACGGGGAAAACTAATCCCGAATCTTCTTAGTATCCGCTACTCAGCCAAATCCTGCAAATCTTGCCATCTCATCTTAGCTCCACTGGCCTTCCTAATCTCAATGCAAACAAATTATCCTCATCAGAGGAGAAATTAAGAACGTTTTGCACAATACAAGACAGCCTAAATGTGTTTTTGTTGAAAGAACCCTGCTGCAAACAATAGCAGTAGTCTACAGATCAGGCCTCTAACAAAATATTAAGATCTTTGAAACAATGAATCACCCTGGAATTCTATAAAAGAATAAAATAAAATGTTCTGGTCTACAAGTTAAAGCTATGTCTATCCCATTTGGAAAAAGCTAGAGGTAATTTATTTTAAAGTTCAATGAGAGACAATACAAGCTGCTGCAGACATATGGAGTGTAAATCACTATAATGTGCACGTATAGGCTCGCCTAATCCCAATCATTCTTGCAGAGAAAGGGAGAATGAGAGAGCGAGAGAGAGAGAAAGAGAGAGAGAGAGAGAGAGATCAACTGTGGCCACATCCCAGAATGCACTTCACCTCCCCTCTCGGTAACATCAATCAGATTTTGCCCAGTCGGCACATCTTACAAATCTGCCACGCTGTTGATCATGAAGTGCGACACAAATGATTCGCGCACACACACGCATGCATGCACACACACACAGACAAAAGGTTTCACCTGCATTATGTTAATGCGAAGCTCTCTTATTATTAGGAACTAAACACAAACAAAGAAACTTGGTGTTTATAATTCCTAACGGTAAGGAAGCACAGAAACCATTTACGCTGAATTAGAATATGGAGAGTCCAGCATTTCCACAGTGGCCCATGGTGGCTGGAGGAAGTACTGCATGTGGTTGATTACGAGAATGAGCAGACCCAAAGGCCCCAGGTCTGGAGGAGGTTAAACTGATGACCACTACAGAGATTAGACTCTAAAAGCTTGTGTAGCACACATTTCACACTACTTTACATGTTTAAATCTATGGTATGCGCATATCTTTGGATCCAGGGGTAAATTAGGGGATATTGTTACATTAAGTCTGGGCCTATCAACGCAATATTAAATGTGCATAGATTTTATCCAATGGTGTTTCCTCAGAGGCTTACACTGTGGAGGAAGGGGGAATAAGACAGTTACAGCATACACCCAGCCTTTGCCAACCACACATGCTGTCAAGGAAGATAAGCAAATGCCTGCCCACATATCTTGGTGAGGACCTCCTCACAGCAAGGTTAACCCATGTCTTGTTTTTTAACAAGATAACAGTTTATGTCAATGTTTAGCTCCCGGCTGCAAGAGTTATTTTAATCTGTGCGTCAGCAAATCGATGCACACCACAGACTGCACTGCAAGCTTCCTTTGTCTGCCTCTCGTCCATCAGTGGGGAACTCCCCCCATGCCAAAATAGCATCTCCAGCAAGCATGCTGGGTCATTTTTTGAACGAACCGACAGTAAAGGTTAATAGCCAAGTGCCTCAAGGATTAGATGTACTGTATACAGCGTACCATCTACTGAAAAGCAGTATGTTTTAGCCTTTAATGGCTCAACGTTTCAAAAATAATTCACCCATAATGGTTCCGTATAATTACAATTATATACTTTTCCCCATTTGGAAATGTAATGCACTTTGAGGCACACATCGTTTTTAATTTTAAAGCCCCATCACAGGTGACTTAAAGTTACTGGGATCAGAATAACAAGATTACTGTGTGGGCATGCCCAGACTCCACTTGATTGACACCTCTCTGATGTCAGTTTTAGTTTTTATGTGTAAAAGCGAAGAGCTGAAGGCCTGTTAATGATGTGTTCCTTTGACTGTATTCAACTGAGACTAGGAATAATCAGACACCCTAACGCAAACCACTGACGTGGGTTCACCTGGGCTTGCATGCCTGTGTGTATTACCTGAGAAACAGCTCTAGATGTTTGATGAGGGCTCTGAGATTCCTCTCAGGGATCTGCATGTTCCCCAAGATCTCAGGAAGCTTCACTGAAAAGGAATTGAGACAGAGGGTGAGAGATGTGGGAGAATAAGGGCTATTTAAGCTTCTGTATGGATTTCAGAGTGTGTATTGCAGCTGGTTCTTCCGGGTGCAGCACCACCCATCATCACAAGACAAGGCTGCTTCAAGCCTAGAGTCAGACCCTGCCCCCCCCGCCGCCTTACCCCGGGAGCACTGTCAAGCCAGAATGGCACTGCGGAGGTGAACTGACCAAAAAGACGAAGGAGGTGCTGAGAACCGTATAGGTAGGAGGGTGGAGGTGGCTGGTCACTCAGAGGGTAGTTGTCTGGGGTCAGCCTCCAGCTCAGCACCTGCACACACATTTACATTTACGGCATTTGGCAGACACTTTTATCCAAAGCGACTTACATGTAGTACATTTGTCAGTAGTTGGACATTGACAAACCGATGGCGGTGCAAGCCATGCACCTGACCACTGGGAGCAATTGCGGTTAGACATCTTGCCCAAGGATGCTTGCAGGTAGTCCAGCAACTCAGGGGCTTGAACCCACAACCCTCCGGCTGGGAGTCAGACAGCCAGACCACTAGACAACTCTACACCCAGCAAGCGTGATTGTAAACCAATAACGCTTTTAGTCAAACGTTTTCGTTTTACATCACCTCGTTGAGTTCGTTGTTTCGCCGGCTCTCCAGGCCATAGAAGGGCCCGCCGCGGTCCTTGTTGGGTGTCAGGGGCAACGGAGATGATGACCCGCTGTGGCCCGGGGTCCCTGAGCAGGAAGTTAATCATTACGGAATGAGATTGCCAGAAATAGTGCCAGTTTGACTTAAAAAGGTATAGCAAGCAATTGTAAGCTAATACACTATTTGTTTAATTTGCCGTGTCTCCTTGTGGTCTGTTCTCTGTGCGTGCTGAAAAAATATTCAGTACTTCTACACAGTTCTGGCTCCATAAAGGGAACACAAACAAAGTTGTGCAGAACGCACCACACAACAACAATATCCTTAGCCTTCGCAATGCGTTTCCAATGTTCTGTGGGAGATATCAACAAGCTTTGATCTTGTGATATTGAGATCGAATATCAACAAGCTTTCTCCAGAATGACTATGCTATACCTTTAAGACTTAATAAAATATTGATCATATGTAAAAGCACCATTTAATGGCCAAATTAAACAGTTCCAAAAACAAACATGGCCTAATGACAAAAAAACAAACATAAAAATTCCTTAAAACTTTACATGAATCGTGAATGTATGCAGTGCAGCGTCAAATCAGGAGTACAGAGGATGGAATGGTTATAAAAATCTGTGAGACAATTAGGTGGGCCTACTTCTCTCTGAACTGAAGAAGAACTTTGGGTTCGGCTGGGAGTCTGCCAGGCGGCGTTTAGGCTGAGGGGATGCAGTGGCACTGCCTCCCCCTGGAAGAAAAACACCATTTACACACTACAAAACATGTGCAGTACAATGAATGAATGAAATATGAATTGCAGTTTCAAAGTTGGCTACCGGTACAAGCTAACCAATGCCCTCCTGGAGGACGGCAGGCTGTAGTGGTACAAGCTAACCAACGCCCTCCTGGAGGACGCCAGCTTTAGTGGTACAAGCTAACCAACGCCCTCCTGGAGGACGGCAGGCTGTAGTGGTACAAGCTAACCAACGCCCTCCTGGAGAACGCCAGGCTTTAGCGGTACAAGCTAACCAACGCCCTCCTGGAGGACGCCAGGCTTTAGCGGTACAAGCTAACCAAC
>JAODUG010048066.1:0-16000 GCA_027564795.1 Aphredoderus sayanus
GCTGTGAAATTAGGTTTAGCGCCTTCTATCTGCCACAAAGGCTAGTGATTTGGGTCATTCTGACCCGGAGTACATTATGAGGGTTAAGTTAATGATCTATTAGTCTGGTTCGGCTTTGGTGGAGTCATCTTGGGTATTGGTGAGGTGTATACATGGTGATGTGCACAGATACCCAATTGTCTTGCTAGAAGTCAAATACAAGGGCAAAATGTATATGATAAAGTTAGTTCCCGCTTGACACAGCCCTTTTTACGACTACCAATAGACTAGGTTTAGTAGGTTGGATGGGGAGGGGGGATATGTGGCATGTGTGCAGTACTCAGTGGTGATACAAAGTAATCTGCCACAAAAAAAAAAACAATAGCTACTGGCATAATAAATAACTTGCTTAAAATACATGAGAGCAGAATTTTTTTTTATATGTAGAAATAAGAGCATTAGAGGATAAAAGGGCATTCAAAGAACACATGAGATAGGAGTGAGTGCTAAGAGATGGAGAGGGTGGAGATGTGAGTGCTAAGAGGTGGAGAGGTTGTTGGTGGACGTACCAAGGTGTATTGTGAAGAGGCGCTTCTTGAGTCTCTTATGGAAGATGGGTAATGTTTCAGCAATTCTGACTGTTGTTGGAAGCTTGATCTATCATTGTGGTGCCAGGACAGAAAATAGTTGAGACTTTGATGAGCGAGTCTTGAGACTGCATAGCAATGGCGATGCCAGCCGAAGTGGTAGAACAAAGTTCTCAGATGGAGGGAAGGAAAGGTAGAGCTGGGTGTCATCGGCATAGCAGTGATAGGATAATCCATGAGAAGAAATGACAGGGTTGACAAATACAGTAAGAAGAGTAGGGGTCCCAAAACAGATCCTTGAGAGACTCCTGTGCTGAGTTGACAGGGTTTGGATAGGTGTCCCTCCCAGAGGACTTGGCAGGAGCGATATGACAGTTAGGAAATAGCAAACTACAATACATAGCTCAGCTAGAGTTGAAAGGAGGATCTGGTGGTTTACCATGTCGAATGCAGCGGAGAGGTCTAAAAGGATGAGGACTGAGGAGAGTGAGGATGCTCTAGCAGTATGAAGGGCTTCAGTCACCATGAGAAGAGCAGTCTCAGTGGATTGAGCATCTTTTAAGCCAGGCTTGTGGGGTCCACGAGGTTGTGGTCTGAGAGATAGAGGGAAAGTTGGTTGGAGACTGCACAGTCAAGGGTTTTTGACAGGAATGAGAGGAGGGGCACTGGTCTGTAGTTCTGGAGTGTGAATGCATCAAGGGCTGGTTTCTTGAGCAGCTGCCTGACTCTAGCTGTTCTGAAGGCACTGGGACCAGGCCTGAGGACTGAGAAGAGCTGATCAGTGATGTGAAGAATGGTTGGAGGTCATGTGAGATGGCTTGGAGAAGAGATGTGGGGATAGGGTCCAGAGGATAGGTGGTATCCTGGCTAGATACTACGAGGGTCTGGACTTCTTCCTTGTAGAGAAGGGAGAAAGCATTTAGATTTTAAGACAGGTAGTCGACAGAGGGGCAACGGTGCTGCTAATGTCGTTCACTTTCTTAGCAAAGGTTATAAAGTCATCAGCTGACAGGGATGATAGTGACGGGAGGTGGGTGGTGTGATGAGCGAGGAAAATACAGACAGTTTGTAGTGAGTGGACAAATGATGTCAAGAGGGTGGATACAAAACTGGAGGTTACTGTGTCTGTGGCCATGGCTGTATTGTTCTGTTGAAAGTAGTATAGAGAGAATGACAAAGAACAAGAGGGTCTTTAGGTGGGACGGGAGACAACCCAGGTGGGAGTAGTGAAGGCAAAGATGATTCAGGAGGAGAGAAAGAGATGAAGTGATGATCACACAATAGGAGAGGGGTGACCAAGCAATGTTGTCCGAGCAGGACCTATTGAAGGCAAGGTCCAGAAGGTTTCCTTCCCTGTGTTTTGGAGGGGTGAAAGTGTGAGGTCAAATGATAAAAATAAGTTGAGAAACTTATGTGTGTGAGTGTAACTTCTCTGGAGGGATGTTGAAGTCACCCAAGAGTGTGAATGGCGTGCATTACACATTAGCGATAATATTTACACTGATGAGGCATGCATGCACTACATTGACTTCATGTTTAGTGCACTTCTAATCAAGACTTTAGTTAGCTATCATGGTAGCCTACCAGTGGGTATTGGTCCTTTCAGTGGGTGTTTGTCCAAATGTTGTTGCTTTAGAATTAAATCAGTGAGTCTTAGTGATAAGTCGTTAGCGAATGATTTGTTCAAAATTAAATACATTTAATGACTCATGATTCCTTTGCATGCAAATGTTTTTTGGTTTTTGATTCTTGTAAAGCTCTGCCACAGCAAGGATCACTAAGGAAGCACGACAAACAAGGGGTACTGCCCGCAGCTGCAAACTAAATGGGCTTCCAAGACTGCAATTCATTGTTCATGTGATAGGGACACACTGACTGAAATTAATGAAAAGATCTGGGGTCTCATTTATTTAGAATGCGTACGGCAGTTTTTGAATGTTTTACAATTTTACATTTGTTTTTTTTTTCAATTTAGTGTGAAGTTCGTTTTTTTTATCCTTATTAGTTATAGTGTGTTGGGGAACAGTAACTATTATATTGATTATACATCAATAGTGATATTGATAGGACACCATTACAAAGGTCCATATTGTTATTCTGAATCAGAATAATTTGCACAGATTAGTTTTTCATTTTTTCCTACACGCTACTTTCCACTAAATCTTTCTACATATGATAGCCATCTTCATGCCTTTTGTTGGTGTTGGATGGATGAGAATATAATTACCAATGTCATATTAGATGAGTGTCTCACAAACTCCTCAATTCCCCCAATATCATGAATCTCTATTGATGGCTGTGCTTTTTGATATTTGAAATGCCCACAATGTGTTAACCAAACAATATATTTTTCGTCTATCAACCTCAATAACAAAAAAAAAACTTCAATTTCACACTGGGTGAAATTACTTTTTGGGGGGTTTCTGTTGGGATTTGCCATCATTGAAGTTATCGACGAACATTAATTTGGGGCGTTTCAGTGAACATTTCTAGGCAATTGTTGGCATTAATTGGTTTGGACAAGACGCTTGCTCACATGCACTAAATTTCAAGTAGGATGTCATTTATAAAGGAAAACTGGTGTGGGATGTGTGCACGCACTATTATATAAATCTGAATATTTTATAGTTCACACCCTTTTGGTTTCGTTCGTACTGTATGCAACAATTTCATGCAAAATCTACGCAGTTTTATAAATGAGCCCCCTGGATCTTTGACTCTTTCATTCATTGCTCACATGACTAATACTACCACCACTTGGGACAGGACTCAAAATAAATCGATAATAATAATTTGAGTCTTTGAACCGCGTGCACCAGCTTGAGCAAGAGACTCAAGTGAACCAAAAGATTCATAAAATACTCTTTACACTGAGCTAGATTTAAAGATCCGGATCGCTCAGAAGATATGGAGTTCCCACCACTAGTGAGACATTTTTAACTGACCTCTAATTTTTCTGTTCTACAACATTAGCAGTGTCTGCCATTTGAGTAACTAAGCAAAACATCTTGGAGTTGTATTTGATTGGGCACTCTCCTTTGATTAGCAGATTAATAGCATTGCATCTCCGCAACATTACAAAGATTTGGCCAATATTATCTTTGACAGATGCAGATATGCTAATCCATGCGTTTGTGTCATTGCATGTAGATTATTGTAATGGTTTACTCTCTGGCCTTCCAAGAATGAGTATTACCAGTCTTCAGATGGTACAGGATGCTACTGTCAGAACCTTGACTAGAACTAGAAGATCTGATCATATAACTCCAATACTTGCTCCATTGGCTACCAGTTTGTCTCAGATGTGATCTCAGATGTGATATTAAGATTGTACTGCTTACTTACAAAGCAATACATGGATTGGCACCTTCCTATCTATCTGATCTAGTTATAGTTACATTTTTATCAAGTTTCAATACTTCAATACTTCCAACTTCTCGGCTAAGCAAGCTTGTGCATTTCTAGCAAATAATTTTAACGGACTCCCATCATGCTTTCATTCTCCAGTTGCTTTGTGTGAGAGCTGAACGTTTTCTTTGCTTTATCAGCTTGGGGAGGAAGGACACCATATCAATTCCATGGTGGTTCAATCTCAAAGCATGTCAGCGGCAGTAGGTCAGACCACCAGCAGAGACCTGGATGACACTGTTCCCTGGACAATGCCGGCTCAGCCTCACACTGAAGACCAGTGGGTGTGAACGGGAGCCAGGCCCAAGACTGTCCAGTGCTCTACACTAGGACAATCTTCAGCATGGACGGTGGTTCATAGGGGTAAACACAGATGTAATTCACCTGCTGGTCCACCTCCAGACATCTGCATCTCAAACAGATTCACAGTGGATGAACAGGACTTTCTTCCTCTCTCTAGCTCTAATGCAACCAGGAAAAAAAAACAGATTGCATCCTCCGCCCGCACCAAAAATTCCAGCTCTAGAGCTACATCCACCCGCTCGGTCTCCTGTCACCACCCATCTCCTCAATCTAGTCAGACCACTAGCCTGCCTGGCCCGACTACCTCAGTGGACTCTCAGTACATCCAGGGCCCTCTACCTGGCAGTGGTCAGTGATGGCTGAGCCTACAACTCTCATCATCGAGGACTCCATTGTGAGGCATGTCTCAACACATTCCTCTAAAATGTTGGGTTTTCCACTGTCACTGACTTATCTGCCAGGATACTGGAGGCCAACCCCTTGGTGGATATAGTGGTAGCCCACGTGGGCACTAATGATACACGGAAGCTGCAGTCTGAGATTTTAAAACAGGATTTTAACCATCTCTTTGGAATTTTAAGACAGACTGACTATCTACATATCTGGACTAGTTCCTTCGCTAGGTTATGGGATAGGACACTTTTCCAGGTTCTTGATTCTCAACACATGGCTCTCCTATGTCAGCAGGCAATATGGTGCCATTTTTATTAACATTTCTAATATTTTATGGAAGTGCCATGGCTCTTAAATCTGATGGCATTCATCTGAATGCCAAAGGATCAAAGCTGCTCTCCTCTAATATCAGGCACACAGTCCTGCTCCACATAAACAGTCAGCATGAACCTGACCACATGGACTCTTCAACATCATCCACATCATCACATGATTGACACGCAGGTACACAATCCACCACTCATCACTGCACAAGCAACTTCCCCTGCATTAATCACTACACTAATTCCCCCAGCAATAATGACACCCCCAGCTCTTATATTATACCTGTCATCATCCAATAATAAACCCAAAATACATACAACTATAGGTAATATTATCAGTCACCACAGATTTTAGAAGTGACTTAAAATGACCAGTGACAAGATATCCCAATTTTCAATTCCTTTGCAAGAAATTCCACGCTGAAGGGGCAGAGTATTAAAAGGGTCATGCCTAACTGTTCGAGCAATAGGTACCATGAGCAAAAGTAAGTCCTGTGAATACAGGGAATACCCACTGTAAATTAAAACACACAAATAAGAAAGGCAAAATAGCCAGCAGTGATGATAAAGATATACCAGTGGCTGAGCCTAAGTATGGTTAAAGAAGGCCAGCCAACATTGTCGTATAAAATACAGTGAGTAAGAGCTTTACAATTTAATATGAATCTCAAAGCTCCATCATATAGTGTATCAAGTGATCTCAAATACTGGGAAGAAGCAGTATATGAAATATCACCGTAGTCCAGCATAGGCATGAAAGTGGCTAACACATTTTAGCCTCAAAAGAAAAGCATGCCCTATTTCTGAAATACAATCCAAGTTTCAGTATCACCCGCATAAAAGTGAAGATGTGTGTTATGAAAATTTTTATCTAGTAGGTGTGTGTTTGAAACCTGAGGACAACAGTAAAGTTAAAAGGCACATAAAACAACACAAATACATAAATAACTAATGAATAAAGAAATAAATACACACAGCAATGACAATAAAAAGAACCATACAATCATACACAATCAGATGGCGACTACCTGGTGGTTCAGCACTATATTTTAGGGGCATCACGAGGGTTAAATAAATTGTCTACATTTTTTGAATCTCGCCCGACAAATAGGCATACCCCATTGTTAACTGTAACTAATAAAAACAATCAAACGAAGCATTTTCTAAAAATTAAATATAAACTAGCTAAAGCAGCTTTAATTTAAAAATGAAGGAATAAAACAATATGATTGTAAATTATACATGCTACTTATATTATACATGCCTAAATGCTACTGTCATGACCAATCTACTATGGCCCTCTCGCACAGTGAGTGAAAAGCATGCATATGTCTACAGTACATCTCATATACAGCATATTAGATCTCGGCGCCTTCTACTGGCCATCTCATGTATTCATAAATTGAAACGATGTGAAACGACGCGTGAACCACACTTTAAATGACTCACTGACTAGTGTGCGGATTTATTTCTTTAGGTATTTTTTTTGTGTGCCTTTTAACCCTCCTGTTGTCCTCAGGTTTCAAACTCACACCAGCAGTGCACATCATACTGTATGTATGTGTAAACTGTAGAATTGAAATTGGCGCAGTGGTTAGAGCGGGGCGACACGTGATTGAAAAGTTGCTGATTTGAACCCCACTAACTTCTCACCAAGTGTGGTGAGAAGTTAGGTGTCCTTTAGCAAAACACCTAACCCTAACTGCTCCTGGTGGTCCTTGCATGGCTGACGCCGCCATCGGTGTATGAATGTGTGTGAATGGTGAATGTGAGGCAATCATGTACACCGCTTTGAGTGGCCGGTAGGTTAGAAAAGCACTATATAAATGCAGTCCATTCACAAAGAGCTAGTGTGTTGGGTCAATTTGACCCAGAGGACAAAAAGAGGGTTAAGGGCTATATTATAAACTTGACTTGATTTGCCATGAGGCATAAAAAGTGTAGACCACGGGAACCTAAATTATGGGTTTAGGACCTGCGCACTTGAATATTACATAGGATTCCATTGAAATTCAGCTTCCATAGTGGTTTATGGTGATTATGGAAAGCTGAGCTTCTCCTGTAGTCTTAGCGCAATCAACCTATACTGATATGACATGTCTGTGGTGTGGACATTTTTCAGTGTCAATTAACTGTTCGGGTAAAACTGGTTATATTTTAGACAAAACATCCAAACACAGAGGGCACTATTTTACACCGGGTACAAAGTGGGAATACATTTGTCTTTCAGACCGACGCAGTTGTCATTTTCCCGCCTGACACCCACATTGTTTAAATAGCGAATGCACTTGGGTGTTTTGGGTGCCCGTGGGTGTTATGGTCTAAACTTGACGTGTGGTCGGATGCATTGTTGGCGCACTGCTATCTTGATGCAGCAGAAAGTGATTGCACAAACATAAACCTGGTCTAAAGTCAATGGTGCTGTGCATTATAAAGACAGTAGTGTTTATGGTGGGTGCACAACCTGCGTACACTTGCAGTTACACACACAGGAGCATACAAACATGAAAAGGATTACAAATGTAAAGATTACAATGTGAAATATTATTAGTGTCTAGCCTAATCAACATATTTAAAAGGATCTTGGTGGAATCTCGCTGGTGCCGTAGAGGTCTGCTCATGCACTTTCACTAGCTGGTATTAAAGCAGTCCACCAAGGTGCGCTGGATCACGCCTGGATTTTAGAAGGTGCTGGGAGATGACACTGGTGTATTGTATGTTCTACCCTAAAACACGCCCAAGAGTACAACCCTTTCGAACCTTGTGCCTGGTGCAACAACCATTTAATTAGCAAGTGGATTTGGAGACCCCTAAATGCAGTTTGCACCTTGTACTTCAGACTGCGCTTGGATTGTTAAAATAGGGCCCAGAGAGCAAATCTACTGGCATAATATTGATAATTTCATTGAAAAGAGTAGGCCACCAGCTACTTGTCTTATTTTATCAATCTGTCCTGTTAAAATGGATACTGCCTTTTAAAAGTGTAAAATTATGTCAAATGGTTCCTAAACAAGGCACTTATCAAGACAAATGCGAGCATTGGTGACTAAAGTATCATGAAAAATTACTATGAGTAAGTATCTAAGAATCTAAATACCTAAATATCTAAATGACATAGAGCACTAAAATAAATTTTAAAACTGCTATGAAAAAACAGAACTGGCCAGAATCAGAACAGGTTGGTCACGCTTTAAAAATTAAAATAAATAATTGGAGTCGGCCAAGAAAAATGCAATGTGTATGTGTACATAATTATTTGTAGATTTTGCTTGGAAAATAATGGAAAATTAATTCTACTATGAATGCCTTCATTAAATCTCATTATCTATAAAGTAGTTTGCATGGCAAAATACCTGAAATTATTTTCATTTGAAGAGTATTTTATCATCCTCACCTTAGCTTCAGATGTGGGTTCCAAATAACAAATACGATTTCCTAGTCCCTCTGCAGACAGGCAGAACTTTCGATGTTCCTTCTGGATGGTGGCTACACTTTGAAGCACTACTTCATCATCCTGCCAGGAGAGATGGGAGAGTTAGTTCGAGAAAATGCAGGACATACTGACCCATATAAAATAAACAATAACCACAGCTCACAGAATAACTTGGATAAAGAGAATTCATCTGAGTTTGAGACACTGGATCCTGTCAGAAAGCTTTCACATTATTTAGATTCTTAGATAGCTATTTGACTTTCCTTTTTTTACAACAGTCAAAAATTACCCCTGTCCACAGAGACAGTAGTTGTGTATGTGACTCCAGTCAAATTAGCTCCAAAACCAAACTATTAAAAATTATTAGGAGGAATGCAAGTGAAAGGTTAAACTGCTTTGGAGGCCAAGTTGGCACAAAAGGTCAACAGTGTCATAATTAACCCCCAGCCTGGTTTTAGGCATCAGATGGGCGATAACGGGGTCCAAAACATAGCTGTGGCTCTGGATGAGAGCTATTACTTTACTGAAAGCTTCCCACCGAAGTAATACACAGCTTGTTGTTACAGGCTAAGGATAGGAGAAACTCAATATGGAATAGGCTTGTCACCTCTTTAAAATTAAGTAAATACATCTCTCTTTTTTAGCTGTTTGGAATTCTGGTACCCTGAAAGAAGCAACTGATGCTGGCAACATGACTAGTTTGCTGGTCTGGTGGTGTGTGTGTGTGTGTGTGTGAGTGAGAGAGAGATCAGTTTATTCAGTTTTCTGTCTCTGAAGCCATTTACACAAGGCATTCTATTGATCCTTTGTGATGGATGGATTATGGTTTATTATTATTATTATTATTATTATTATTATTATTATCAATAAATGTATCTAAATAGGTATAGACTGGCAAGGACAAGATAGGTAGAGAGATTTATTGAAATGAGCAGGCTAAAGAGCTAGCCCCAGCCCAGACTGTCTTGTAATACCACTTTGTACCTCAATATGCTATATGAGTTACTGTAGTGCCCAGTCTGCCCTCCGTCAAACATGAGAAGAAGGGTACTGTTATCATATTGGGTACTGTGAACCCAGTTACTTTTGGCTTATTGCTTTAAAAGGGGCATGACCACTGTTGCGGCGTGCGCACCACCTCGGAAGGATACTACTTATTTTCTATGGCTAGTGGCATGGCGTCATTGGCGGTTGTGCAAAGGATCTTGGGAAGGCAGCGTAGCCGGTTGAGCAACTACGGCATATCAAAACGTTGGGCTAAACTCAAATTAATCATGCAAATGCAAAGCAATTATCCAATTGAAGTGGACTCTTCCATTCATTGTAGTGGACTCTCTTCCTTCATTGTATTTTAATGTATTGCAAAGGCATGTGTAAAACATTTGTTCTGCAAGTCCGACATTGTGTTTATTAAAAGCTTTTATAGCGATTATGGGGTTTCCTCATTTATATAACCATTTGTTGTCATAATATACAGACATAATGGTTCTTGGAGGAATGTGGCAGAGATCGTTTTGTGACTGTTGCATAAGTTAGTATTGTGTAAAAAAAGTTCAGGTAGAGAAAGTTCACCACTGCTTCATGAAACACCCACACAGCAAATTTACTGTCGTTATATCTTGGTGTTAGAGGTTTTCAGAGTTAAGTGTCGGGAATCAGGTGTTTAAAATATATCGGCATATCGGAGTCAAGCCTAAAAACATGGAGCATTAATCTTATAAATAGGTGTTCACTAACTACATCCGGCCACCTTCCATATACTCCTCGTGGTTTCCGCCTCAAAGAATTTTCACTATTTTTTTGTGTGTTAATGAGGCGAGTAGGCTACTTGCAAACTAGTTTAATTGTGGTACATTTTAAATATGTAATAAGAATACACAAATACGTTATTTAAATTGTAACAAATTAAATTTACTTAATTTAAAAATTCATTTCATGAGTTTGACTAGTAACATAATGGCGTTCTTTACGACTTTGGCCTTTTGCACAAGTGTACTGATTAATGTAACGACTTTAAATGTAAATATCCATTATAATTTTCAGTGTGTATTTTGCACTAAATATTATTAAACTGTAGCGAAGATATTTGACCTACAGTAGTGGATATAATAACGAATGGCCTACTTTCCCTTGCAATACAATTGGATTGCAGCTCCTCTAAGATTGTCATCCATAACGAACTCCTTCCAACTCGCCATGTGCCAGCGTTGCAATCAAGACTTCATGTGGAAAACCAGTAGTCGATTAACGTGTGTATCTGCAGCGAGAACAGGGTATCTGCAGCGAGATATTATAGCCTTTTAAGTGTAAATGTTTTAACCCTTGTGATGTCCTCAGGGTCAAAATGACCCAAATCATTAGCACTTTGTGGCAGATAGAAGGCACTAAACCTAATTCTACAGCTTACACAGACATGATGTGCACTGCTGGCACAACAAGGTGTGTTTGAAACATGAGGACAACAGTAAAGTTAAAAGGCACATAAAACAACAAATACATAAAGAAATAATTAATAAAGAAATAAATACACACAGGAATGACAAGTAAAATGAACCGGACAATCATACGCAATCAGATGGCACCGCCATTACTAAAAATGCTAAACCCAATGTCATTTTGTTTTCTTTGTCATCAGTTATGTAGGAGTCTAGATGAGCACCTTGATATGGAAGACAATCATCAGCCATACCTTCTTGCCTCAGGGACCAGTAAGGCGGCCATAAGCAAGTTCTTCATTGTGATTGACAAAAACATCATCCCATGTGAATCAACCACTTCACTGGCAGTGATTGAACAATGCAAGGTCCATTTTGTGTTGAGCATTAGTTATGATCCCTCACTTCGGCGCATCTAGACCTTCCTCCAAACAACAGTCTACAACGTAGATGTTGGCACTAAAAGTGAGAGCCAAAAGGTCAAAGAACTAAGAGCGAAGATGCTAAACCATGTATAAATGTTACATATGTTGGTCACTGCTTGATACAACTGGAAAATGTATACACTTTAAGCTTTTACATGGATTGTATCCAGGTAACAAATGTTATCTTGTAAGTGGTCGGATGGCGAATGTATTATGGCTCATGGTAAATACAATGATTAAAGAATACATTACAGTAATTTGTATTGAATTGTTAAATGTACCATAGTGTATTAAACACTGTTTAAATGAAATTATAAACCTCAACACCAAAATAAGGGTCCAAACAACATAAGTGTTCATTTTCAACACTATAGGTGACAGGATATATCCCAACAAGGTGTTGGCTTACACCAGGATATTCTTACATTTTAACACCTAAGGTGTCTCCTGCAGTCACACACAACCCTGTACTGGTGTTTCTCATATCTGTAACAGTGTTAATATTTTACTCTGAAAGTGTTATATCAGTAACACTGTATAGGTGTTGAGAAACGCAACACTATCCAAAGTGTTAATTTAACACTTGAGTGGTGGTTCCCATATAAACACCTTAAAAGTGTTTAAATTTACACTGTTGGTATTGTTTTTCGCATTTTCATTTTGCTGTGCATAGCCACGGCAGTGAAATGAGGAACGCCCTGAAGTGTCCAAAAAAGGGACGACGTAGCGTTTAGATGCAAAATAGCGCTAACAGCGGACATGCATATGAAAAAAGCATATAAAGAATTTACTGTACTATGTATTTCCTGATAATCTACTAATTACACAAATGTTGTGCATTGCAATCAGTTTGTACCGTGGGGAAATTATTTATAAATCATAACAAATTTTTCACTGCCCAAACAGCAGGAATGGTAAAGGGAATGTCAAGTCAAGTCACATTTATTTATATAGCCCTTAATCACATCAAAATCACTTCACGTCAAAATCACAAGGAAACAAACAACACCCTCTGAACCTGCTCCTCTCCCATTTGCAACTTTTCGAACTTACATGATTGCCTCACATTCACCCATTCACACAAACATTCACACACACATATTCATACACTGGTGGTGTCAGCCATGCAAGGTGCCATCTGATCACCGGGAGCAGTTGGGTTAGGTGTCTTGCTCAGGGACACCTCCACACTTCACACTAGCCAGGAGGCAATGAACCAGAGGATTCAAACCAGCAACTTTCCAATCACCCTGCTCTACCCACTGTGACACTGCCACCGTGTGGGGTCTTGGTTAATGTTCAACGCTTATAAAAAAACATTTATTTTCAGAAATTACAGTAATTACACCAACATTGTTCTAGTGTAATAATTTGTTCATGGACAAGACATAGTTATAGAGATAGCAAATTCCAATGCACTGGCATATGGTCTGATATTCGTTGTTGCAGATCATCACCGGATACAGTGAGTAGCCTACAGTAAATTGATTGTATTATGCTGAACTCGCAAAGTTACCTGACCTTAGTTGGACAATTCAAAGTAACTAAGTAGCATGCAAACCATACAAAAAACATTGTGTTGTGTTGTTTGGCTGTGGCTGTTTTCTTGTTTATATGGTCTTGTCATAACTGTCAACACATCGCCTTTGTCATAACATGACCTTTATAAAAATAAAAAAAAGATTTCATGAAAAAATTATTTAAATGTTAAAAATATCTACTAGTCTTTTTGAGTATACTAGCCTAATAAAACCACTGATTTTGCAAGTTACACTGCTAGATTTGCTTCATTTTCAATTTCTGTTTAACGTGATGTCAAAATATATCATTATTCAAACACTTTCTGTTTTGAAACTACAATAATTAAAGAAATAACTGGAAATGGTTAGCAGAAAGATTTTGCTGACTTTTGTGGTAGTCAAGTATTTACATTAATTGCTTTCACCGAAAGCCAGAACATCTTTGATCACATATAACCTGGTGAATTTGTAGCAAAGTACCATCTGCTAGAAAGCTAAAGCACCACAGGCTATGTATAGGTCCTTGGCATGGTGTGTGTGGAGGAGGTTTCTGAAGTGGGTGGGTGGCTGCCTTTCCCCACCTACCAACTTGAAGGGGGCCAGGAATTTGTCCCTGCCCCCTCCCTGGCCTACACCACCTCATGGTCTAAGTCCCCCATCCGCCATCACTGGATTCACAGCTGCCATCCTTAACATGGCAAAAAAAACAAGCTCAGTGACCACCACCACACAGGTGTGTAGGGTGATGTTGGGCCCCAAACATGTCCAAGTCAGTCTCTCTTCCTCAGAAACCATGGGATGACACTGAAATCAGTGGGTGGATAGGGGTGGGGTGGCACCAAGCTTGTCTAAAGGCTTGAAATAAGGTTTTAAAAGAGGAATAACTTACAGGGAGGGTGAAACTCAATGAAGAGCACATTTTGTGGTGAGTTCAGACCTTATTATACAGTATACATTATTATATGACATTATATATGCCACCATTGACCAAAGCTACTGGGATGTGTAGTGCGGGGTACTATATGGTAGCCTTGCTCTATCCTTGTGTCAACTTTAAACATTCAGAAATTCTTTCCCTTTCTTTGATAACAGAGACACTATATTCCACTGTTTATACAGTCAAAGGGTCAGACCTGGGAGAGGTGTTCTGTTTAGTTCAGGAGGATGTCAACACTATACTAAAATATTTAATTTTGGTTTTGCCTAAAGCCTAACAAAAAGAAAGGTAAAATATTCAATTTTAGGCAGTTTACTTATGTTGTGGCAAGAGTTTAAGTAATTTTAGGGCCAGATGAAGTCAGATTAAAACATGCCTGTGGTTTGAAAACATTTGAGACTATGAGGATATACTGTGATCCATTTGGTTTTTAGGATTGCATGGCCTCTTTCAGACAATTTCGTTTTCTGTTAAATGGTATTTTTCATTGTTATTTGGAGGGTGAAGTGGTCTGTTTTTTATATTAAGATGTCTTATTCATATATTTTGTCTGTACAATAAAGTCTTGTTAAAATTCAAAATTCAATCTCTGAGACTGAGACATGCCTGTGTCTTAACAGACAGTGACAGGTGTTTGTGTGCAGGGCCCGATGCATCCACAGGCCGAAACCTGAAACCCCCTGAAGCTCTGGCTTCTTCCAAATACACAACCCACAGCTCACCCAGAGCTGCCACCGATGTGAACTTGAGAAAAGGTGAATCAATCCCTTAGTGCATCTATTTTGACACACACATGTACAGTGCATTAACATGCTCAGCAGAGACACTTTGGGGTAGAAAATATTGCAGTCAGTCTGAGGAGTTTCCTTGTTTGCAATCATTTGTTCTAAATTACTCCGGAGTCATCTTTCCCATAATTGTCAATGCTGGCTGCCACGTATGTAGCCAAAAATACATACACTTCCCAAAAAGCCTAATTCCTATTGATGGCTATTATAAAGAAATCAACATTTCTTGATTGCCGCGCTCATTCAAATAACATTAGTTACATTATGTATGCTATGTAACATATAATGTTAGTAAGATTGATTTTTTTAGCTAGTGCCCAGGATATCTTAATTTACATCACATCATCACAGGACATGAGCAAAATACGCACCTCTGAGGCTTGGTGGCATGAGCAACAGTGCCACATAGAACTCTGGGAGCTTTGGAGTTGGGAACTGGGAACTGGCCACAGCTATATTCTAAGAGTGATCCCCACCATGTTTGTATTACATCCATGGTATTAGCACCATGTACATGTACCATGTTGTTATTTTGTGGCCTATGGCTGTACAAAAATAGCTGTATTAAAGGTTTGACAGGATGTACGGTATTTAATTAGTTGAAGAGTGAAAATATAAAGCTTAAAGTTTATAGTCAATAAAATAAATTACTTCTATTTTATTGTTGTGTGGATGTCATTTTTTAATTTGTGCTGAAGTAGGGAGTAACTTACATTGTGTAACTGGTGGATAGAGATACAGTACTGAACTGCATATCAGTGACAAAAGCTTGTTTCAGAGATCAAGTCAAGCAATGTGTGTCAAGAATGCTCTAATGCTTTTATCTACAACAAATAATGAATTTCTTTTCATATTATTTCACATGATGGATGTTTGGATAAGTGAGTTTGTGGCAGTTCGTGGTGGACACTAATGTGCATGCAATTTTAGTACATTAAACGTCAAATGTGAAGGCAAAGCATGCGCTATCTGCAGTCTCACCAAGTCACTGTTTACTTGCGGCAGTGTTTCCTGACTAAACATGAAAAGATGGATAGGTCAATTACAGCGATGTGTTTCCACTAGGATTTACCCAGCATTGGGGGAAAGGGTTTTGTTGGCTGGTGCGCACGTGCCTATGCCGGCAGTCAGAGTGAATATAAATAGTTTAAAAATAGGAAATAAAATGACCCTTGACTACCAAACAAACATAGAACATTAGTTAATTTACATATTTATTCTAATATGTTGAAAGGGCTACTTTCAGGCAAACCTGTACCACCATTACTTTCTCAGGCATTGTGTCTGACTGATTGTAAACTTTTAAACAGTTTTTGTCCTATCTAATACAATAATTATAATTATTATAGCCATTATACACTATTCACAATACTATAAATCTGGCTCTGAATGGTTTAACCCTCGTAATGTCCTCCGGGTCAAAATGACCCAAATCACTAGCTCTTTGTGGCAGATAGAAGGCGCTAAAC
>JAODUG010048077.1:0-13989 GCA_027564795.1 Aphredoderus sayanus
AAAGTCACACACACAAGCACACAAGCACGCATATATACATATACACATACACGCACACACACATGCACACATACACATACAGTACACACACAAATAATTTTTTAGAAAGCAGATTAGATGATGACTGCAGGACTGTTTATATTGTACATGCACACACTCTCTCTCTCTCTCTCACACACACACACACACATGCACATGCACATGCACACACACACAAGCACACACACACACACACACACACACACACACACACACACACACACACACAGTCTGGTAATCATTACCAGAAACGGGAGGATGACCTCATGACTGTTGAGGGCAGGCTGTTTGATGCCATTTGTGGTTATTTTTCTGCCTATGTCAATTTTGTGTCACTCTGCATGTGGTTGAATGCATGTCTACAGTTGTGCCTACACACACATGAAGTGTAAAGGAGTGCCCACACAAACACACATGAATGAACAAGCATGAATATCATATGTTGTTTCACACACACATACAGGTACAGTATGTGTGTTTGTTGAGCACAAACAATTGTGACACACATTGTATCACATTAAGGTTAAAAGTTGAGAACACTACCTTTAGATTGTCTCTCAGTGTTATTATACTGCACAGTACACTCGGGATAGTTGATTTTAGGAGGGTTTTAAGGGGTGATGAGTTTTAAGAGTTTTTGATACTCTTGATTTTCTATTTTTTTAAATGGGACAAACCAAATCAAGCACTGTTTATTCTGTACTGTTTTCAAAGCAAGGTTTTCCCACTCAGGTTCTCCATCTTTCGTCTGCAGTAAAGCCACAAACACACACATAAACACCCCTCCCTTGACACTAGCCCCCTATAGTGAGCCTCTATCATCGTCGGCAATAACGAGCTGTCACCGGTCCTCAGACGCTCTATCTGTCTGGCTGTGTCTGCGCACGCTAGGCTAACACTTCCCATTCTGCGCTCATTGCTTGACAGCCAGTGCTCAGGGCACCCGAGACAGCCTGCGTCAGACTGGGTTTCAGTAGTGATGGCGGAGCGCTGGATCAGAAGGTAGACCTTGACGTTTGACCTCCCCCGCTTTCTCCGACACACACACACACACACACACACACACACACACACACTACAAAGAAAGCCGGGTGAGACATACCTGCAGGGTGATTAGGTGCCAACAGCCAGTTACCAAAATGGATTTTCACGGTTTCCCAGATAAGGCAGACTTATGCAGCATTAGGGCCTCAACACAGGTGGATAAACGTATGTATACCTGGTGGAAAGGGGTTCTAACCTTGTCTCTGGGCAGCTTGGATGTAGTGAAACTCTGAATGTCACGGAGATACCAGATAAACCTAAATACACCCCACCCCACCCCCCGATAATATGAGATTCAGCCATCACAATCCCCCATTTAATGTATTCCCCCCTCCTCATTGCAGCAGATATATTATCTAGAACCTTCCCTTGCTCAGCCGGTGATAAATGCAGTGAACATTAACTCCACCAAATGTATTTTCCCATTTCCACAATAAAGGGCCTTACTTTCCCCTGACCTTCAGCGCTCTGCAAAGCCAGCACAAAATATGCATTTAGAAGAAGCTTGGCGCCGCGCGTGGGGGCTACGGGAGATTGCTTTCTTTTGTACGGCAGCGAGCGGGAACATGCATCACTGTCCGCCTACAAAAGCAGACGGTAATATGCAAAAATATTAAGTGGGATCAGCAAATAAATGTATGGAGTGAGGCGAGCTCTGTGACAGATGCTGGCTATTTGCATGGAGCCGTGCTGTCACGTCATTAGGCCGCCTCCCTCAGACGGGTGTGCTGCTGAAAATGAATGAGCACGCCCCGAGGATCGCTGGCCCTGGCGTTCGGGCGGGGTCGAGGTTTCGCTCGTCAGATGCAGTTGCAGGTTTACAGGTGCATAGGTTTACCTGTAACATACTGCAGCTGATTTATCCCATTGGCGTTTTTGGTAAAGCTGTGCTGTTGTCATATGTGATTTTGGCCACAAGGGGCAGGTTTGAGCATTAACTCTATCCAATCATGCGTCATGGATTTGTAATGAAACAGAACAGTGGAGCATGTACTACAAATGCAAATACTGTGCTAAAAACTTGGTTAACTGTACATTTGTACTGTAATTGACCCTGAAAAAAATAATTGTTTTGCCATGCTTTTAGTGTGTGCGTGCGTGTGTGCGTGTGTGCGTGTGTGTGTGTGTGTGTGTGTGTGTCTGTACTGTATGTATTATGTATTACCTTACTTCAAACAGCAAGTAGTATAGGCTTGTTTCAACCTTACTATTGAGTACATACTGTACTGTAGGATTGAACATTTCTGTGATACTACGGTTATTATTTTATGATTCACAGAACAACACACATGCAGTACAGTGCGATGCATTGCAGCAAATAATGCTGGCATTTGTTGGGGAGGGACGCAGTTGTATTAAAGATTGATTCCGCTGGTGAAGCATGTACAGTATGTTGTGGTCAAGGGCATTGTGTCTGTTCAACACACACACACACACACATACAAAGCACACAGCTTCAGGGATTGCTGTACATGACCTCAGCTCAGCCAATCAAAAATGAGCAAAGAGACAGTTTAACAACATACTGTACATAAGAGTCCCTGTAACATTAATTAATGGTATGCTTGGTGCTTAAAGCTAGCATGCAACAATGTGTAGGGTCATTATGCACCATTCACCATTGGGAAAAACAACAACAAAAACAAAACAGAAATAAGTATCGATTTGAAAACGTCTTGTTTTGTTATTTTCAAACCTTTCATCTGTATCGTTTCAGAGTACTGGCGAAGCGCCGCAGGTCACGGTTGGGGAGTTTATAGAGTGCCATGATCTGTGTGTGATTGAACTCATGGGCGTGCGGACGGAACGCTGGTGTGTGTGTGTGTGTGTGTGTGTGCTAGCAATTGCATGTAGCGATGTTGTCAGCCTCAGAATACACATGGGCAGGCGAGAGAGTCATATATCTGACAAAATACAGCCAATAAAGTATAATTCATGGCCGTTACTGTGCTGGTGGATAGTAGTCATTACTCTTGTACTGGTGTGCATGCAATATATCAGCCTCAGAACAACAGCCCTCATCACTATATTGATTGCTTGACACTTTTCCTAACACATTTTTTTTCTCCAGCAGAGAAAACGAGAGAAAACACAAACACACCCACAAACACACACACACACGCACGCGCACACACACACAAAACACAGGCAGTCACATTCAATTCCTGTAGCTCAAAGCTAACAAATGTCATGATGAATGGTTACATTCCCTTTGTAGTTCAACAGTGTTAGCAAAACACTAACACTGCCAAGGTTGGTGGTTCCATTCCCTGTATAGTTAAAATGTGTGGGGCAAGGCACTAACACTGACAGGGTTGGTGGTTCCTTTCCCTGTGTAGTTAAAATGTGTGGGGCAAGGCACTAACACTGACAGGGTTGGTGGTTCCATTCCCTGTGTAGTTAAAATGTGTGGGGCAAGGCACTAACACTGACAGGGTTGGTGGTTCCTTTCCCTGTGTAGTTAAAATGTGTAGGGCAAGGCACTCACTGACAAGGTTGGCGGTTCCATTCCCTGTAGTCCAATAAGCAGCGCTTCAACACACAATTGATAATGTTACCCAACACTAATATTTAACGTTCATTGTACCAGGCTGATGTGATAGTTAATGTGTTGATGTATGTACCTGGTCGGTCCGTGCAGAATATTCTGGGCCCTTACTGACCCTCTTGACATCTTCCAGACTTGACCTACTGTATGGAAGCGCAACTAACACCTTATTTATGACATGTTCTAGGATATTGCATTTGGTGACATCACTAGTAAACTTTTTGTGTCATTTTGCATGGGGCTTAAGCATAAAAGCATATGCACGGTTTAAGGGTTCATTTTACAGACCAGCATCCACTGACTACAGTCTGTCTGTGATGGGTTTAACAATATCTTTTTGAATTCTCTCCATTTTGCACTCTCTTTCCCAGTCTTCTTGTTTTTCTCCATTAAGCATCTCACGCACTTGTCTGGATTGATCTACGGCCTTATTAAAGATGGGTGCTTTCCGTTTGACGAGCATGGTTTAATCTAAATGAAGCTATGGGCCCCCAGGGGCCATGTGGTAATCACGTCAAGCAGCTACACCCCTGACGGTCCCCCTGGCTCCATCGCTCTTCATCATCGCCAAGGCAATTAGAGGGTGGATTCAGATGGTATCTGGCTCTTAGGTAATCAGAGTGAGAATGGGATTAGACCTAGCATTATGCTACCATGTTGTTAATCTATCCGTGCTGCATCACATAGCTCATCTGCTCACGTGATCTGACACCTGGACATCAGACTGAAAGTCAGACGTAAACAAATGAAAGCTTTATTAAAGGGTAAATTCTGAACGTTTTATAGTTTCTGCTAACCCATAAAACCAACTTTCATACAGGATCAAAAGCATGTTAGCGTAACCCACATTGTAGATAAATCACACATCTTAACCTACTGTAGTACACTTGGCAATAATGTATAATTTAAATGAGAAACATAAGTTAAACTAATGAAAAATAATGTAAATTTGTCTGAGTGACATTGACAGGTGCACAGGTTTGTTTGATTTGAATGTCACTCTATTGCAATTAAGTCTACAATGAAAATATTCAATGAAATAATGTCGAGACTTTGCTATGATAGCCTGCAACCACATTATGTGTGATTTAATTACACTAGGGTGACATTTTAACTGGTTTTTGGGCAAGATGAATGATTTGCTCCCTAAATAATTAGCATAATGTACAGTATCTCTCATCCCAGTTCAGGTTGGATAAACATGAAAAACATATTTTTCAACTGACAACATCACAGGTAAATTGAAAATGGAGTTAAACATTTAAAAGTATATAAGGTTACTCACAAATTGGGTTTTGATGCATGTGTTAATGTGTGTATATGTCTAATATTATAAAGTGTCCCTATATTACTTAGTCAAGCAGTCATGTTAATTGTGTAATAGGCTTATAGATTTCCATGCTGTCTCATCTAATTTGCATATTTACATCCATGTTAATGAGGAAAGCTAGATTAAAAAGTGGGTGGAAGGAGCCCCTCCTTAAATATCAATCTAATTTATTTTTACTCATTAAACTGAAATGCACAGATCCACATTTAGATCTTGTTAACACTAAGGGCCGTGTTACATCAAAGCTAACTGGTCTCTCTGTGTACCATAACTGTCTTTTGCACACTGTTTAAGATAAAAATTGTATATAGCCAAAAGTATAAAATCTTATTGAGGAATAATGTTTTTCATCTGCGCTGGCCAGTTTGGGAAATGGATGAACGTCAGGAAATTGGATTAGAAGTGGTTATGGAGGAGTGTATGTGGACAGATGCACCACTCTGGTCGGGGTACACGACTGTTCTCTTAAAGCCATGGCAACGATGCAGAATAATGAAAATAAGTGTGTTCATTATACCAGCTAATCTAATTCTCTCTCTAACTTTATTTGACCTATGTTTTTATCTTGGACTAAAGGGCCCTTGTTCTCTTATTTCAACGCACACACACATACACTTACACATACACACATACATACATACAAGCACTCATACATGCACACGCACATCAACATATGTTATGTTACACACATACACACACACAGAGCAAAGTCTGTATGCGGATGATTTAGCAGTGACACACAGACACACTGGCTTCTCTCCTCTGTTCTCATGCCTGCCCTCTCCTCCTCTCCTCCTCTCCTCCACTCCTCCCCCGCTCCCCACCCTCTCCCCCTCCTCCTCCTTTCACACACAACAACACAGGCCTCCTCTCAGGCCTTGAGGAGAAAGAGCAGAATTTACAAGAAGATCAGTGGAGCTGTTGTGTTCCACTGAAAAGCTGCACCCCTCCCTTTTTATCCAGAGGTCAGGGCATGGCTCACATGGCCTGCTGGGCTTCACAGTAACTGTGTGACTGGTCTGTGTGTGTGTGTGTGTGTGTTGTGTTACCCACGGATGCACAATGCAGCGCCTGTGAATACGATAGGCTGGGGTTGGGGCGGCGGTCACATGACAAGGTGTGTGTGACTGCGTACGCACTGCGGAGTGTGACGCTAGCTAGCACAACGCATGGATCAACGCTTCTGTTTGTGTACGTTGGCCTGAGAGGCTGTGTGTGTGTGTGTATGGGGGGGGCTGGTCTTTCTCAGTATGCCATGTGGTTACTGTATGTATTGGAAATGCCTTGTTTGAACGCTGCCCATCCGCAAAGACAATCTAAATCTAACATGGTTTTATGTTCACCTTATTCTTAAAAACCACTCATAACTCATAGGCAGGTGCCACACAGGACACACACACACACCGACCTAAAACCTGATCTCAGACTGTACATGATGAACATGGTGTCTATATTGGTGTCACACACGCACACACACACACACACACATTCCAGACAGTCTGAGAGCTCACAGCAGGGCAGTGATGGATGTAGGAAGAATCATTAGGGTAAGACAACGAAATCAATAGACAGAGCACACACAATGTTAAGGCCCCCTCGATCACACACACACACACACACACACACACAGAACAGTAACACCACACTACTCTTGGCCTATTCATTAGCACTAGCCTGGATCTGTGTTTTGTGTATGACTGGGTGCGTGTGTCTGCTTGTGTGTGTGTGTGTGTGTGTGCGCGTGCGTGCGTGTGGTTGAGAGTTATTGATGCTGATGAAAAGGGATAACTGATAAACTCAAATGAAAGGCCTCTCAATTTGGGGTTGTGAGTGCACCTGTGCTTGTGTGTGTGTGTGTGTAACAGAAACAAAGACAGGGAAGAGAAGGAGAGACGTGCAGCTTTGTTTAAACACAATCCTTTCCCTAAATCATTATATCATGTGTGCCAATGTATGTGTAGAGACAGCAATATAAAGAGACCATTGTTCTGCATGTAAACCATATCTGTTCTGCATGTAAACCAACACTGCCAACACAAACACGCTTCTTGTCCACTTCCTCTGAATTACCAGGTTGAGTGGATGGCTGACACAGTATTGTTCGGGGGGGTCATATTTATGGTCAGACACAGACACATAAATATATATTGTATACTGTATATGGTGCTGGCACACAAACTGCACATGCCCACATGCACACACACACTAACATACAGTACAGTAAGGTGCAATATCAGACATGCACACAAACAAATAGGCCTATACACATACTGTATAACAGGTGGACATACTGTACAAGCAAAAACACACACACACACGCACAGCGGAAGATAGATATGTAGATAGTTGTTGACAGTTTACTGTTTGTGGTCTTGCAGAAAGACGTATACCAGATGTCTTCCTGTGTGGGGCTCAGCGGGTCTCTGTTCATCCAGGACGGTGGCAATTCTTCTGCCTGACTCAACACATACACACACAAACACACGTACTGTACACTATACACTCACTCACACACACACACACACACACACACACACACACCATACACTCACTCACACACACTCTCTCTCTCTCTCTCTCTCTCACACACACACACACACACACACACATTCTCACTCACACACACACATACACTCACTCACTCACACAAACACACACACACACATACACTCACTCACACACACACACACAAACACACACACACACACACGCGCACTCTCATTCACACACACGCACGCACACACACACACACACTCACACACACACACACACACACACACACACGCACACACACGCATACACACACACACATCACATGTGCACACTAGAGGAAGTAAAGAGGTCTAATGCCGTCCCTCTTTTTCACGGCAGCTCGTTCCAATCCACTTTATGGACTTGAATGTGAGCCTAAGTAATGGAATTCCAAAGTAAAGTTCCTTCAATAAAACCGCACTCTATCTCGCTAACCAGCCAGTAATTGAATTGAAATCAAAACTAATTGGATTTCTGTGGGAATGCCACTGAACACAGTGGCCTTTTTTAACCAGGGAAAGGGACGTAGAGCACAGTACACTGTGTGTGAACAACACTGGGCAATGAATTAGATTAGAGCTGAACATTGGCGCTATGAGGCCTCTGATTTAAAGCGTTAGCACACAGGAGGGCTACAGCAGAACATGCTGACAGTCAGCAGAAAACACAGCTTCCTCGACCCTGCCGCCCAGCGCACACAGGCCAGCTGTCCGTGTACGACACACACACACACACAGGGACACACACAAGTGCACACGCACACACTCTTTCACAAACACACACAAGCATGAGGACTCAGTGGTGTTGTACAGGAGTGTGTCTAAACAAACATGTTGTGCAGCTAAAGATATAATGTAAATCATTCTGGAGAAGACTTTTCTGAACTGGACCAAAACATAAACACCTCTCCGTTTAATGCCATAGGGTGCTCCCTCTGTGAAGGCTATGATATTGATGTTGAGTGCAGTCTGCACCACATTGTTTGTATTCCTATTTATGGAGCCATGGATGTGTAGAAGTAGAGAATTATTATTTCAGGACGCACACAGAGCAGTAAACTAGCGGACTGTGAGGAGGACAAAAAGAAAGAATGTGACAGATACAGTCATGGTACTAGAAACACTACAAGTTCTTTTTTCAGACACCTTATTTCTCCATATTCAGTATTTCACCACTTAAACACATCATTAAAAACTATTAATAAAAAGTGTCTGGAGTTACCCTTGTGGCTGAAACCGGTTTACATAAACATTGTATTTTGGATTTGAAACTCAGTTTTCTTCTCCTAAACCTGCTGAAGGACTGGCTCTCCTTTATACACCTCCCTTACATCTTTCCTTAGCTCACATCCTCTCAGCCCCTACCCCTAGCCACATGCACCTTTGTGCACTGATGTCTTTCAAAACATAGACAATGAGCTGAGGTCATCTGAGAAATATAGGAGCGACTGTAAATTAATACAGAAATTCAGCAAATATCTCCTCAAGGTCCGCTAGCTGCCTGTTCTACGTGCCCACTGAAAAATAAGCAGGTGTTTCTACACAGCCCTGGCTCTGTATGGGAACAGAGACATAGTGGACCTCACCACAGCACTTTTGCAGCCTTGGCAATGCATGTCCAATGTGTTGGTTGGAGCCTCTGAGGGAGAACCTGAACAGAACGTTGAGGTTAGCCTGGAGTGTCATCATTTCACATCATGTAGTCATGTGATCAGTGGGAGTCTCCCGAGAGAGAACCTACTGTACATCAAGTCTTGATTCAGCCCCAGGTAGCTCTCCCGATATATAGGATTACCTTCAACTTTTCCCTGTATTTTCTCTCATTACAAGTCAATTCGGACTTTGTTTCTAGCTGTAGGGTCCAAAGGGGTTCCAATTAGATGGACGACAGAATTAATGAAGTCTCTTCACTCCCCTCCTTTTCTCTCCCCCTCTCTGTCTCCCTCTCCCTATCTCCTCCTCTCCTCACTTGCTCTATTTATCTGAGTGCTCAGGGGGACAGCCGGTCTGGATTCAGTCAGTGTAGCGTAGTTTCTTCCCTTACTAAATTAAATATGTGTAATTGATGGTTTCATAAACAGAGCTAACCTTGCCAGCAGCTATGAGCCCCCCGCCCCCAAGGAGGCCCGTATGAATGCATTGTGTGTCGGAGAGCTGCTCAGAACTTCAGGAGTTTATCATTCCTTACCACTGGACAAGCAAGCAGGAGGGAGGGAGAGAGAGAGAGAGAGAGAGAGAGAGAGACAGAAAGAGAGTTCTTGGTGTCACTGACCTAACACATGACATCATGTTTCCTGAGGACAGGGTTGTTCCTGTACAAACTCTTAACAGGACTGTCTCTGTGTCACACGCTCTCTTTCCTGTTTATTCTTTATTCTATTATTGCTCACCTAGTCCGGTGTGAATAAACATGTACTAAGTTTTAAACCTCAGCCATGCTTGTATATTGAACTAGCTCTAATGATTTTATTGTGGCATTCTTCAATATACATTTTTTTTTTATAGTTGTACTGTACAGTATATACTTTTAAGAAGATTCAAATGCTAGCTAAGTAATATAGTTAACTGGACCAACCTGGACTGGAAGTCCAGGCTTCCACCCAGAAAAATTACCTCTGAACCGTGGTTCGAACACACAAGGAGAGACATCACCCAAATGCTGGCTGCATCATAATTAATGCCTATAAAAGCATATGCACATTTCTTTTCCTGCGGTGCCGCTATCAATAACATAGACACATCCATTAGTGTGAGAGGCTAGTGCGGGGCAAACACTCCCTCCAGCATTTAAACAAACCTCCGCTGGGACTCATTCTCCCAGACTCCCCTGGGGCCGGGACAGACCATGCTGCACTGCACAGCGGGGAGCCTTCAGACTGAGTGCTAGAGAGAGAGAGAGAGAGAGAAAGTGTAAAATATGAGGTTGAATGAAGAAAAGGCTATGGAAGGATGAAGATTGATAGAGCGAAAGGCTGTAGGAGTGAGAGACACATTCATGAAGTGATGTTATGTGTGCAGGCGCACGTGGCCTGGTTTGGGATATTCAAATTAATTAATGAAAGTCAGGAAAGTGAAAGATGAGGAATTTGCCGGCAGCTCAGGTGACGTTGACTAATGCTGGTAATTGGAGGGAAACATATAGGAATGCAGCAGGCATGTATTAGCAAGTGAATGCAACAGAAAGCCCTTTCCCCGGTGTGTGACTCATTAGCTAGTGCATCTAAGATGTTGGAGGACAAAGGAAGTTGCAATGCCGACAGATTTTCTCCCCAGCATAGCAATATCTGGCACCGGGAACCCAGCCAGGTGATTCTCACATTCTATATGTTGTCAATTTATCAGCCACGTTTCGTGTCGTGTCTGCTGTTAGTGTGTGTGTTGTTATGTTGTTATACTGTAGTGCAATAATGCCGCAGCCTTTGTATGTGATCTGGCCTCAATATTCTGTGTGTATAGGCCAGTCAAGGGTATGATTGCGCGTACATCTACACATGCAAATGCATGTACACAGGAATATATGCAGACACATACATACAGTGCATACAGTGTATGGGCACACCCAGTAAGAAATAAATAGATATTGTACATCCAGATACCAATCCCAGTGAAAATGTAATAGCTGATTGATTAAAAACAATTTGGGGGAGCATTACTAAATCCCAAAAAGCATCATCAACAACATTTGCCAATACACTTTTCCTCTTACCCAGCTAGCAGAACCATGTATTAGATAAGTAGGACCCCTGGTAATTCAATCTTACCAGATGCCCATACCGCACCGTACAATATACGCTCATAATGATCAACAATCGTGTATGTAGTGGCTTTAATAGAAATGTGTGTATTTGTATCGACAGTTACACACACACACACACACACACACACACACACACACACATACATCTTGTATTTAATGTATCCTCCATTTACACAAGTATACATACGTAACTGAACACGTTTATTTCCCCCTGTATATATAATAAGCTCCTCCCATGTTTTGCTTTCAAAGAGTAGTGACTGTAACTCCACCCCCCCCACACACACACATCTTGTGTTTAATGTCTCCTCCATTTTATTTGGAGCCTCTCTCATCCGTCGACCTCCTCGTTGTTCCCTCAGCATGGAGTGAGCAATATGAAAAGTAAGGCCGTAGGAGGAGAGATCCTGGAAACCTCGCAGGGAGCCGAGCTGAACTGTTCCATAAATGTATGAGTGGCCAAACCAAGGAACTGGCTTGGCTGGCAACTCGGAAGTATGCCCAGTCCTGCTAACAGGTTGGGGGCTCAGCAAGGGTGGGAGGGGGGTGGAAGGGGCAAACCGAGTGTTTCCACCACTGCTGACTGTTAAAGCCACATGAAAGTGACTTAACTACATAGAGGTGCCTATGCAGATCATTGAAACGCCTGGCAAATCTGTGATGTCACATCACATCTCACACACACCAGGTGTTTATCTGGTCCCTAGGTCTGAAGAATACAGATGGGGATAGACTAATACTTGGCGACTGTCCATCTCTGTTATAGCAATCAGACAGATGGACACAGGACAGACAGTGAGCAAAGAATAAAGATATACGGTAGTCAGACACAGAGAGACACAGCAGATAGGCAAAGCAGTCTCTATCTCTCTGTTACTGTGTGTCTCCTGTTTTCTGTCAATCAACAGGGGCAGACACACCTGTCCGTTGCCACACACACCTATCCCACTCTCACCTATTCTGTCTGTTCTCTGTCCCCCCCTGCCCACCATTCTCTGCCCCTTCCCCTCTCTCTCCATCTGTGACATTAAAGGACTCCAGAAAGAGAAAGTTATTTGGAGGTTCAGGCAGAGTTCAGAGGCAGCCCTCTGCTCTGCTCTGAAGCCCACGCGGGATGGCCTTCGCTGGCACTCTCCTGCCGTGGGATCAGTCTTACAGCTAACAGGAATACCAATTGGAAATCCCGATCCCCCATCTCGTGTCCTGGATCAAATGAGCTGTTGGTTCTGCCTCTCAGTGTTGGTGCTTGTGTTGCGATGCTCTTCTGGTGGCGTGGCCTGATGGCGCTTATCAGTTTAATGAAGAACCTTCATCACAGCAGTGCTGGGCAAGGAGGGTGGATATATGTATGCACAGCCTGTATCACTGTGAAATGCCATGACAATGGGTTAAGTCATGTGTGTAATTGAAGATGTTACATTTAAGCTGGAGATGAGGAGGCCTGCTGAGTGACCGTTTGCCACAGCTCACCCTTGCCCCCTAGTGGTCAGGAAGTCAACTGCACACAGTTGAGCTATTGACTACTGCAAGCATTTGAATGTGTGTGTGTGTGTGTGTGTGTGTGTGTGTGTGTGTGTATGTGTGCACTTGTGTGTCTGCATGTGTTATTATCTCAGTGCCACTGCCAAGGACCCATCCGTCAGGTCCATAGGCGTCCTGTAATCTGCCTGACACGCATAGGCCCCAGTGACACTGTTATTAGGCCTATTAGACAACACAGAATGAGCCTGAATTTTCATTAGATCCAGTGTGTATGTGTGTGTGTGTGTGTGATGAGTATGTAATTTGTTTGACACGGATCAGGCAGTAGGAAGAGTCACTATAGGAAGGACAGACTATGGTATTTGCTGGGACAGAGATGAAACCCTACATTATAGCACAGTCGCCGATTAACTGAAATTCCAACAGTTAATCTATCAAATCTAAGCGTCTCAACCCAGAGTGATGCCTTGATCAGTGTCTGTACTATCATGAGCCAACAGGCATCCCGCACTAACCAGTGTAAAAACTGTGAAGTCTAAACATAAATATATTTGCAGTGCTTTCTATTCAACCCAGACCATTAATTCCAGAGCTTTCCCTTCTCTCTCAGCCATATCGTTCCATTTCATACTCATTTGTTGGCCCTTCAATGATATCACAGTGCATTTCCCAACCAATAAACGGAGGCACTCTTCTGTAGAAATTTATTTATCTTTCACATAAACTCCATTCCGGCTCCACCAGTCTCTCTCCAGCAGCTCTCCCTGGCACTTAATTTCTATTAATGGCTTTGCAATTGGCGCTTGAATCCAATCCAGTGCCAACCGAGAGAGCAGTGACTGCACACCAAGAAATATACATAGGCAATTACTGTCCGTAATGTTTACGTTCTGACCACTAATGCGTCTGTGCTCTTCGTATGTTGCAAGATCACTGCTGGCTGCATACATGCATACATTAACTTTACATTAACATAACTGCATTGTAGCCGCTAATGGTCTACTTGGAACGTGTGTGTGTGTGTGTGTGTGTGTGTGTGTGTGTGATGTACACAGGGCTGTGGCTGTTCTGTCCAAAGGTGGCATTTTGCAGTTAGACTACAGTAACTAGCTCGTAGTGCTGCGCGGGCAAGACCCGTGGGTCGGGCGGGTTCAGATAAGTTCGTCAGGTTGGTTGGGTCAACTAAGCTATACATACTGTATCTACTGAAACATTGCGTGCAGTACACTTTGAGACTAGGCTGCTCACCTTCTCCCAT
>JAODUG010048098.1:0-15995 GCA_027564795.1 Aphredoderus sayanus
GTCCTTCCACACTACTGTGTGTCCTTCATTCTCTCTCTCTCCCTCTCTCCACTTCTCTCCCTCCCTCTCTCTCTCTCTCTCTCTCTCTCACTCTCTCTCTCTCTCTCTCTCTCTCTCCCTCATCCTCGTTCGCTCATGTTCTCTAATTAATACTATTTTTCTTATGGAAATAGTCATTTTTAATCCCCCACTCGGTTATTGCTGACATTAATGCAGTGTTCGATGGTGTAATCTTCCATGGTGATTACAGGGCCTCCCACTGAACGTCCATTATTGGACAAGACAATACAGCTGGATTATTTTCATAAAAATATGTTCATGGTTGTATTGCCACCCACTGTGTGTGCTATACACACATATTTTATAGATAAAATAATAATTCTCCCTATCAGCCAAGCATACCCGCAGTCCCCCCTCCAAACAAACACACACACACACACACACACACACATTACAGAACACATTGACAAATGTGTTAAGCAGTGACAGGGCCACCAGACACTATGTGTATACTGTACGTGGACCACAGTAATTATAATAAGGGAGACTGCTTCTGTTCCACAGGCCTGGGATATGAATGCTTTATCTGGCCTGGCGCAGAGCAAAGGAGGGGAGGGGAGACTGCCAGTAGAAAGGTCAGAAAGGAGGGGGAGCTTTGGGCAGGTTACAAACTCCTGACAGAGTTTTGTGTAGATAGTGTTGCACAAAATGTTGATTTGCAAGGGTTATTCCTGTTTACCTTACAAAATACATTTCAAGCCATGCAGTTATACACTGAGAATGTACGGCTCTTAGCCAAGCTAATACATGTAATTATGTATATTGTTAGAGTTAAATACCTGACATGGTTTTGAAAACACTTGTCTTGCCTGTTCTGGTGTATATCTTTAGTGTCTGGTAACATGTTATGCATGATCACTGGGGAGCAGCTGTGAAAAGCCTGTTCTAAAAATGTATTTTATTCACATTCTATGTCAACCGACATTTTTTCACAGTGCTAATTACAATTCAAATCTGAATCACTGTAATTAACAATTTGAATATTGGAATAATGCATAATATAGCCATTTAACTAAGAACCAAAGCCAGGCCTGTCCTGCTTTTATCCCAGAACATAGTCCCTTCCCAATCCTGCATTTCTGATCCATAATCCTGTGTGGGGCACACACAATTGTGGAGGGACGGGCAAATACAGTTGCATTTTACAACATAAACAATGAGCTGATGGTGGAAATTTGGATCTTCGGATCGAGTAATGTCCCTTCAAGCAAAGAGGCATTTACTTGAATCCTATGAGAACACCTGCCCAGCTGTGACATCAGAGAAAAATCTAATTAGGTGGCTCTAATCGCTGATGTTCTCCTTCCCTCTATCACAGTTTGAAGAATGTAACCCTTTCCCAAGCTGTGTAGTCTAGTATGATGTGGCAGCTATACTCTCCCGGTTAGCATAAATCACTCCCAACCTCACTAATCCATAGCAGAGAATTGTACTATATGCACTGCATTCCACCAGAATCATCTGTATGTGTTTGCCATCCACATGTACAGCCTCATTAGCTAACATAGAGGATGTACCTCAGACTCAGATACCATCTGTGCTCGAAAGCGTAGCCTGAAAGGGGGAAAACATTTAATTAAACAGATTTTTGCTGTTTGTAGTTATATACTGTATGTACTGTATATCTGGACTCAGTATACCTGAATATAGTGTAACACGCGGAACAGATTCTCCATCTGTGGGAACCAGATGACAATTATAATTGGTTGAAAAATATAATGTGGCAACATGGGGAATTCAGACCACTCAAGAAGAGATTACAATATAAACAAAATACAAACTTATTGTACTTTATCTTATTTAGAAGCATTAGTGCCAATATTGTTGCAGGTTTTATGCACCACAACCTGTGGCTCATACTGACTGATATCTCTGCAAACATCTCTCCAGCTACTTCATTCAAGGTTAACCTTGCAGCTGCATTGTACTTAGTGCTTATGTTTGTGGTGTTCACCTGCACTGGGGAAGCAGCTCCAAGCTGCTGTAATAAATTCCACGAAGGGCTGCACGCTCTGAAGAGAGCAGGGTTCCAGACAGACACCTCCTACTGCTCAGACAGGCAGAAGAGGGCATGGGGTGAGATGTGTTTCTCTGGGCTGGACAGCGCGACTTTGATAATTCATGAGAGCTTTGCGAGGGCTAAAAGCCTCTCTTACGTGGACAAAAAGTAGGTGACAGAGAAAAGTAGAGGACAGAGGAGGGCAGATGGCAGGGAAGTCATGGCGGTGAAAAATGAAGATGGGTGGAGAGGAGAGAGAGGGGCGGCAGAGAAGGTAAGGGGGTTCACGAGGGTGAAGAGAGAGAGAGGAACAGGGGAAGATGGAGATGGTGATAAGCACGAATAAGGCAGGACAGAAGGAGCAACAGAAAAATAATGTATTGAGACACTTAAGTATTTGGCACATGAACAAACGCTTGGCAACAAAATAATCCACAACGCACCACTTACTCAACAATAGCCTAATAAATGGGAATAGAAATAACTCCAAATCTAGACTTTGAAGGGTGCTCTCCAAGTAATATAATATGTAAGTGAATGTAGACTTATTATATTGGGTGAATGAGACATACTGTCTGAGGACAGACATTCAGTTTGCTCCAAGTAAAGAGTTCACTGTTGGTGAACGTTGACCAGTGAAATCACAGAATCGATCAAAAAAGGAGAACTGCTTTTGATTGGGTTGACCTCGGAATAGGCAGGCATACAGCACTTATAGTACAGCTTTACATGAATAAGGATAGGACCATTTAGTTCATGGGAACACAGTGCACTGCCCCTTTCTGGTGCAACAGGGTACTAAGGTAGAACCCTGCAGTGCGCTGGGGAGAAATCAGCTCACAGCAGCAATGCCATTGCCTTGCTCTATCTTTCCATTAAGCACCTCATGCTCTAGTTTTTAGTCTTGCTCTGCCTCCACCGTGTGCCTGTGTGTCCCAGACGCCGTCTCAGTGGCAATGTGTGATCATTAGAGCTGTTTGCTTCTGGCAGGCACGCAGCGGTCGCAAGAGCCGGCTGTTGTCTGGAAATGCCTGGAGCTCGGAACAGCGGCGAATCCCACCGGACGAGGAAGAGGCGTGAGCCATGTTTTTTTTTTGTTTTTTTTTTGGTTTGTTGTTGTTGTTTTTCGGTGACTGGTACATTGTTTCAAAGCCTTTCCTGTCTGAGCTCAACTGAAGAAGCAGGAGGCAATGAAAGAAGTAGCAAGAAGTGAGGGATGACAAAAGTGGCACCTCTTAATAAACGACCGTCTTTCCATTTTGGAAGACGCTTGATGAGATGTGTGTGTGATCAGACCTTAAGACCAACATGACATTGTGTCAATGTGGACCACTAGTTTCCATCACTCCCCTGATAATGACCATATACAAATATGGAACTAATGAACATACATTGGTCCACGACACAATGCACTATTTATTCTGTGTTAGCATTTAGGGTCCTGCTGTGCTGTGACTTTGCGAGCTAAATAAACGTGTGTCCCTACTCCTTGTCACAAGCCATTACAGTGCAGCAGGCCGGGAAAGAGAACCGGCCCTGACAGGATGAGCTGAATTTAGATGTAGCGATCTTGTCTGGAATAAGCTTTAATAGATTACATTTTATGGTGATGTGGCCAGTCCCCTGTCGCTCAGTGTGCACTTATCCTCTGTGCGTGTGGGTGCACGTCCTGTGTGAGCCGGCATGCGCGCACACACACACACACTCACTCTCATAGAGACTGTTTATTTCGCTCTCGCCTCTCACTCTATCACAATACAGTGTGACGTGTGTTTCTGTCTCCATATGTGTTTACTCTTGTTAGATCTGAAGCCCCCTGATGCGATACCATTGACATTAATGTGTTGGTAATGCTAACAGTACCACAAATACGTTGATTGAAAACTATTTGTTTTTCATGTTATTCAGGGGCTGTCCTCATTTCTTGCTTTTTCCAGCGGCGAATACAGTTCTTAGCATCTATTGGGGAAAATGTGACACAGGCCCCACATAGTGCTTGGCTTGGCTCTGAGGATTTGTATTAAGGATTTAGTGGTTCACTAAATATTTGTTTAACCCCATAACCAAAGCTCTGATACTGTACAATCTGTCCCTGCTACATTTTACAATCACTCTCAATACATTATATTATGCGCTGTGATTGACACACAGTTTCATGTATAAACTTTGCAAATTGGTGACCACTCTAGTCACAAGCCTAGCTGCAAATTGTCTTAACACACTGTCTTAACCATTGCTTCCTGCATAGTATTAATATGCCAGGGTAATATCCAGTGCAGTAGGATCCAATGAATACTATGCTATTCTAGTGGTTTCAGTGGGATTGGAGAATATCAACTCTAATACTAAACGCTACAACTGCTAAGCTAAGCATGTGGGCTATTGATGATATGGGTTTAAAGATGCCAGTCCTTCCCACCTGTGATTCGATGGCCTTTATTTGATTTGGATGAGCCTCGTATCAAATGTGAATCATTTGCTCCTTAGGCAGAAGCCTTGATATCACTGCTCTTGTGGTGAGCCATTATATTCTAGCCCCAGGTGAATGACTGGAAGGTCTCGGCTGTTTTACTCATCCTGTGTGACCTTGGTAATGAAATGGGTACATTTACATCTGTAGTTACTTCTCATATTGTATATATCTCAGTGTTCATGTTGAACGAGGTGCAAACTAATGGAAGATTAAATTAATTGTTGCTTTCACAGTCTAAGGAAAGTGAAAACACTATACTTATTTCAAACAAGCCCCATAGGGAATCAGGTGTTAATGACTAGAATGGCTTGAATGGGTACATATTGGTAGAAAATGGTCCCATTAAGGCAAAGCAAAGTTTATTATTTGGAAATAACAGCCATAATGTACATGCATGTGTTTTGTTTTGTTTTGCAGGAAATCAGGTCCAACAAGTGACCAACAATACTTTCTATCCATGACATGCAAGCAACAATCTAGCTAGCTACTTAACAGCTATAAGGAAGAATGGCCCTGTATGTAATCTTATTTATGTCTTGCATTTATTGTTATCACTTTTGAAATGGCTTATAATAGATTAAAATTAACTTTAGACTATGGTGAATTCTACCCTGGCATGCAAGCCCTCATTTAAACCATGCAAGCTCCTCTGGGAAGGGCCAATACCTCACTTTCCAGACAATCATAATTTATTCATTAAACTCTGTTATCTCTATTAATCAGTGTTGTGTGTTCTGCTGAACAGAGAGTAAGGACAAAAGAGAGACATCCACCTGAACTGAGCTCCTCACAGTGCATGTGGGTGGGGTGGGGTGCATTGTGAATTAATACAGCAATGTTTAAGAGTTTACAGTACAATGGATTGGGTCCCCATGTACCTGGGGATGCTGAACAAAACAAGCAAGTCTCGAACAAGAGCCTAGCTTTCCCCCACACCCATGAATAATGTACGAGCAGAAAACACCACATTCATTGGACCACAGTGGTAAACAGACATTCAACCCACACACACTAACCTGCAAAGTAGAGGTGTTTTCCTGCCTTGCAGTCATGCTAATTATGACAACTAAATGAACTGGACTCTGACAGCAGTGAATGCAAAACAACATATTACAACAGATTACATAAAACAAGTTTTTGGACCTCATTTCAGACTTTTAGTTTACCATGCTATGAAAAAAAAATGTCCTCCAAAAAGTACATTTGTTCTATATTTATCCTAATGCCCTCATTCTTATTCAGACCAGGCCTTCTAATGGATTTTATCATTCACCCAGCTTTCAATGCTGATCTCCTTCTACTGCAATTGGAGAAGATTTGCTAGCTGGTGGTCTAGTTCCAGAGATATTCTCCACATTTATTAGCGTTAATAAAGACGTTTACCCATTAATCAGGGCCAGATCTGGGCCAAGTGTTTCCTTATCTAGTGGGAGGTCCATAGGTTGATGTCCACATCCTGGTAAAAGTGATTGTATAGAATTGTCCCTTGTATTGTGTTTCTGTAAATACTCACTAGTGACCCACTTGAGTTGCTCCATTTCAACAGTTTTCAAAGTCAGGGTCAGGAACCCTTGAGGAATTGTGAGGTGCTCTTAGGTGCTGTTAGATACAGTATATGCTGTATATTTGAAGTCACCCCAGTGTCGTAATGTAGCTGCCCTGTTTGGAGACAAAACAAGTTATGTGACATCAGCCTCTTCAGCAGAACCAAGGAGTTTTCCCACCAGCAGCATTGATTGTCAGCTTGTGTTCATGCACACACTGTGAGTGAGGAGCACTAATCTGAACTCTGGAGCCTCTGGAGTGTGTTACACATAGCACTGCAGCTTCAAACATGTAATTGAGAAGGTAGATGTGATACTGTGAGGGCCTCGAGGAACGGCAGAGACAGCTGCTTTGTTTGATTTGAAGCATGTGATCGACCACGGCATGTGTTCCCATGGGGCGCCAGTGAAGGTCGATGGTGTTATAGAGTGCATGGGTTGTCAAGAGTGTGTTATGCAGCGCACCTCTCCCTGTCTCCCCCAGGTCCTGGGACTGAGGGTTGTCTATGGAAGGTCATGGAGATAAGGTGCAATACTGTTGCGGTGGGAGATAGGGACCTACTGCAATTACAGCAGCATCTATGAACAGCCCTTTTAATGTCTGACTGAAGAGGAGACCTATCCTGCTGTAATTGTCATTTAATCTTGAAGTGTCTTTTCTTAAAACAAGGTAGTTTATAGTGTCATTCATTTTACCAAAATGGGTTAGAAAATGACTGTTGTGTAGTGACGGACATTTTTTACAAGGTAAAGGTTAGTACTGGAAATAATGTGCAGAGCGGTTCGAGCCGGGCTCAGACAGAAACTGTAATCACTCAAAAGCATACTGCAGATAAGAACAAAGACAACGCAGGTTTCGGCAGAACATGTGTGTAAAGATTTCAGTGAGGCAGGAGTTTGGCCAATGCTGACAGAATATTGCTCAAGATAGCCTAATGGTCTAAGTATTCAACACCCAGATGAAAGGCCCTGTTTTAAATCTTTTACCTAACAGCCACCTGCAACCTTTAATTGTACTCACTATAAGCACTTTTGGATAACATGCCTACTAAATGAACAAATTCATAACCCATATGGAAGCATGTGCTTATTCGCCTTCACTCATCGTAACATCCGCGTCTGTCAGACTACCTGTCACTCTCCAGTCTGTCTGTCTTTCTGCTCCCACTCTCAGACCATAATCCGGCATCCAGCGGGGAGGAGATGCCTGGGGCACTTTAACAGAGTGAAATTTACATTTATACTGACATGGGAAGTCAGGCGGTGGAACTAAAGCCCGGCTGGCTCTAGCTAGCTGCTTTAGTAAGAGCTACTCTTCTGCAGTTGTCCCTGGAGGCTGCAGTTTTGCGGCTCACCTTTATATTCCTGCCATGGAGCAGCTTGGTGGAGCAGGACACACCACCACCGGCGTCACTGTGGCGCAACTGACTCACCTTCTTGTTGACACGCCCCATCTTCTATCCTTTTTAACAGTAAGTGTGCGTGAAGTGACGTAGAAGGAAATGCTGCATCGGCACATTTTGCCCTTACTCTCTTGTCGGCTTGGGTTTGATGAGATCACGTTTCCTCCACTTTCAACGGTAATTAACATGAACATAATGTTGGGATTTACTCTTGGATAAAGATGCTTGTTTTGTGCTTAATTTCTAAAGCTCTCTATTTTTCCCTGTGTGTGCTGTACTCTATGTGTTTGGTTTCCACTTTATGAAAGCAAGCTTTTTGTTGTATACTATATCCTGTTTGACTCCCCTGGAAGCTAGTGTACAATGATTTCTCATGGTTACTTTTGCAAACATGACATATTCTTGCCAAAACTAAATGATCATTCTAATGTAAATATATGCTAAATTAGAGACAGATTTGTCCTGTTTACTGCATGTTATTTCATTTTAAATAAATGCATTTCCCATCATCACTCATTCAGCATTCTCATGCTCGCTGAGAGGCATGTGTAGCATACATTCCCATAATCTAGATGTATCAGAGGTTTTCCCTGGAGAGAAGCGGAATCTTACAGTGATCCAGGGGTAGGAGGAGAGATTCGGGTAGAATACAGGCATCCTGTGCAAATACAACATCAGAAATTGACCTTTTTTTCTCTGAATAATGAGGACGAGGGCAATGTACGTGATGCTAATTTTAAATGTCATGCTACAGTACATGAGGGGAAACCTTTTATTCCGAAAGGAAGCACCAGTTCTCAATCCCCCAAAGGTGTATGTGCGTATGCCATTGACAACACGCTCATTCTGTCGAGGTGAGCTGTGCCACACATTCTACAGGTGTTGAGGCACTCAAAATAAAGTTAGGAGTGCATTAGAGCCAGCCTTTACTTGCGTGAAGTCTGGGACACAGCGCTGGCTAACTGTGTCAAGACCCGCCTACTTAACAGGTGAGGTATTTTAATTGACATGCACCACGACCAACTACATCACTCACTAACCAAGTCGGACATTAAACTTACACTGAGGAATTTGTTGGGAAACAATGAGACGACTCTGGCTGTTTGCAGGTGTTGTAAATCTGTTAAATAAGTAGACTGATTACTGCTTAACATTTTTGAAAAACTGAAATTATTTAAAAAAAAACACTGCACAAGCATTGCACCGGAATTACACATACAGACTTGTGAGTGACAATGCTAATATCCAATGAATATCGACTTCCTCACTTCCAGGGTTATATGTACAGTATTGTACGTTCTGCAGAGTTGCTTATGTGACGTAGTGTTAATGGATGGAAGAGGCAGACAGTCCATAATGTATCAAATCTTCATTGGCGCATGACTGGAGCTCATGTTTGATAATGAAGCACGTTTAGTTGCCCAAAAGCTTCCACGATGAGTTCTTGCTCCATGTAATAAAGTTTTTAATGGTAGCGCTAGCCTCTAACACTTGCTCTAACACTGTAAGTGACAAATTAGCTTAGACTCCTGAGAATTGTGTCATTTGGAGCTTGTCCATGGCTCGGAGGTTACCTCAAGGCCGTTTGGTATAGTGATGGACCTTGAAAAGAGGTGAGAGGTCAAAGTACTGCAGACAAAGAGGTAGTTATTGTCTCTCTCAGGATGGACGGGACAGCCATGTTGGTAGAAATCACTCCCCTGGGAAACATGCGTAATAATTATCTGACCGCTCCACTACATCTAAATCACTGAATGAAGCCTCCACAAGGTTACTATAGCTATACTATATAAGTTACCTTGCAATTTAAAATATATAAACAAGATACATTAGGTAGATATATTTGTCCTCAGGCAGTCCGACAAAGAGATTGGTTTGTCCTGATGGCAAAGTATTATCTTATAGTGGGGAATGTACTGAGTACGTTGTACTGTATTAGATTAAATGACAAATCAGTGCTGCGTTTTTACTAAAGGAAATAAAATCATGCTAATGAAACAAAACTTAAACTGCTGCATAATAATGTCAATGCAATTAATATAGTAATACAACAAACTACATGAACTTTTTAACAGATTTAATTCTACACAGTGCTTTAAGTGGAAACATATAAGTGCCCATAATTCCTTTATTCACATGTTGCCGTGTGTATTGGGTAATTTAATGGAGCTCCAGAAAATGCCTTTCAAAAGGCATTACCTTGTATGTTCAATTAGTATGGTGTTAAAAGCATGTTTAGCTGATTTCTCCTTCTCCACTCTTCTCATCTTCACAACTGCCTGTTGCATATGATCCAGCATTGGATTAGTTATCTCCTAGCAAAACAATAGCGCTAGCCAAATTGATAAAACTCCTCTTCTGCGTGCTCCTTAGAGTCATGAAAGTTTGTAAATGAGATTTGCACTCTGCCATAAGGAGAGTGCAGTGTTTTGCTCGTTTAATCTGAGCGGCCCTGGTCTACCTGCTGGCACAGGAAAGCAGCCAGGCAGGTTAGAATGGGAGCAGGTGAACGTCACGTAATGCCCCCTGGGTAATGCAGTTAATTTGGGCCATTATGAATTGCCCAGAGAACCTGTTTTAGAGAGGGCGAATAAGAGTACTGGCAGTTTGTGAGAAATGCTGGTGAGCAAGAAAATGTCACGGTACACCAAAGAGTAAAATGTGTAGTGCAGCGTGTGCAGTGTGTGAGCACTGGTCTACAGGAAAGACTGCATTAACCCTGCCGTAAAAAAACGAATTATGATGGAAGTCAAAATATTTAGATACATTTTGTGATTTGTAATTTGTATTAATTTGACTGAAATCTACTTTTTAATTAATTCCATTAATAAAAGAGAGTTAGAGTAAAAAATATTACGTTTTGAAAATGCTTAATATAGTAATTTGCCATTCTTTTACTGAATACGGTATATCTTTCTTACTATATAATGTATGTGCCCACTGGCCCACTTAAAGCCGGATATACTGTAGATTGTAGGATGAAAATCATCTCAACCGATCTATAGCCTCAGTATCCGCCTGTCCAGACGGTCAAGTCCTCACAACAGCCATGGCTACTCTATGTGAGTTGGTCACAAAGTCATGTTTGAATGACTGACGATCTGTGTTCACATTGTTGACAAGACAACAGAGTGCAGCTATTCTCATTTGTACTGTTTTTTTTCCTGAGATAGACAAACAGAGAAGACGTCAATGCAGTTTAGACAAGAAGATTTTTGGGGACGCATGGACAGTAGCTTTACAAAGAAAGTTTGAGGTAATTAAATACTTTTCCAATAGTTGGCACAAGCTGTTGAACAGACGGGCTGCTGCTGTCACAGTACCAGCGTTGCTTCAGCTACTTTTGTTGAGGTTGGGTTTTCAATTCTGTTCCTATCATCTATCAACAACGTGGTTCAACGTGGATATCATCCTTAATTGGCTCGCATCAGTGTGCATACTGCACAATGCTGCCATGTCATGTACTGTACATTTTCTGACATGTCAGCCAATTGAGCCACGTGTGCCCAACTAGCCAAACAGCCAAACAATGCTTACAACAAGCCACAAATGCAGTGTATACCCTTTTTAAGTTGCCACACAAAACCTCATTAACTGATTGTATATAATATTTCCTCAAACCATCGTTACTTAGAACCCAAGACAAGAAAACTGTTGGCATATGATATGTTGTGCAAATAATGATACAGTATGCGTGACATTAGGAAAAATCTGGGCATTAATTTCAACAATAGTAGGTGATAGTTTCTTATAGCTCCTCTAAGCCTTGATCCATTTATCTTGGCTGACTAATCTGTCTCTTTCGGTCTCCAAGGCTGAGCAAATCACTTTTAAAGACAAAAGCTTTACACTTGGCCTCTTGTCTGGCACCAGTCCTTAAAGTATGTTAGCACAACAAAGATAACTCTCACCTTCCACTGTCTGTTTGCCATAGAATTATTTTAAATGGCACTTAAATGTAAAACGGTTGTCTCCTCCGAGCATGGATTTTCTCCATGTTTTTTATATTTTTGGTATGTCTCACTGATGTGATAGATATATGGCTGAGGAATTGAGTGCACATTGCCTTGGGATTTCATTTGCTCAGAGCCAGCTCAGATCGCAGCGGAGCTATTACCATTGTCATCAGGGCCATAACCATTACGGCTTTGCAGAAAACACTGCTGTTTCATCCTCCTCTCTGGAATATGTCTGCCTTTGAGGACTAAACATTGCGTTCCCCATGAAATGCCATAGTGTATGGTCATATTGGACTTGGTCCCACTGGTTTCCCAATGGTTGGAGAAGGGCTAGGCGATGGACGGTCATTGATCAAATGATAAAGAGATGGGAGGGAATGCTAACAGGCCAGCACAAACTATGGTAATGCTTCATTGGATCAATTGGAATGTGCACGCCTATAAATCCTCCATGTGTGCCTTCCCTCCTTGACTATGTTCTCCCATGGCCTGGAGTGTCTGCAGTGCTCCACACTGAAAACATCCATGCGTTACTGGCATGTAAACACAGGAGACACTAATTGTGACGGAACACTTCAGAGTTCTTTATAGTAACGTTGTAATCAGTAGTTCTCCAATGACTCAATTATTTTTACTTTTCTAAATACTCCCACACACAGCCTTGGTAATAACCGTAGTAAAGCCAAACAGAGAAATATGTCCCAATAGCCACACTGTGTCGTTTTCTTGCCTCTGAGTTCTTTATCAGAATGGGGAGATAAAGATTACTACCAAAACCATTTTGGGTTTATTGTTGCAACCACAGGATTAATGGGGCAGGATTAATATGGTAGCAGATGGCCATAAATTCAAAACACTTTATAACTTGTGTTTGTAATTTCTGCAGAGATCTGCTAGATTCACACTGGTTTTGACCAAGGGCGTTTTAAGAGGCTACTTTAACTGGAAAGTAAGCACAGAGCACATTAAAGTCAACAGAAGCTGAGACAATGTTAATGATTGCTTAGGAACATTTAGGTTAAATGTTGCTCTTTATGTATTCATGCTTTAAATTGCTGCATCGATTTTCCAAAACAGCTCTAGTTTTGAAAGATTTTAACCCAATCAGTCATCCTACTTTTGTAATCTAATACAATGTGAGGATGCATTTGCCATGTTGGAGCTCTTGCCTCACCTAGCCTCGCGCATGACCGACTCCACTTCACACATCGTGTGGAGAGGGTGTGACATGTGATGGTTGATGTTTACGCATGTGTTCGTGCATGCGCATGTGTGTGTGCGTGAGCGCGCTAGAGCACTGCTCCTTGGCTGCAGGGATCCAGCGGGCTTGTGGCGCCATCAAACAGCGTGATGGAACGGCACAAGCTCCATTATACGCTTCAGATGTGTGTGTGGCGGTGATTCATCCCCAAAGCTTTGTTGTTTTCGTACACGTGCTATTTGTCTCTGCCTCGCAGACCGCAGCATCCCTTTTGACCCTGCTAGCGTCTCATACGTTTGTCAGGTGGGGGCAGACACAAAGTGAGGGATTCGTGATGCAGTCTACGGCTGAATGCCACTGTGACAGAGAAACCCTGAGCAGTGGAATTCTGAGGCTGGTTGTGTGTAAATGACATTACCAACCAGCCGTGCTATGCATGCAACATAAAGTGTCATATTTATATGCCGGTTGGTTGTGTTCATTGTTGGTGGATTTCTGTAAAAGAGGTTGAGAGTGCATTTATTTGTTTTCCCCCTGTGGAGGTCTGTGGTCGGCCAGAATCTCTGCACTATCATGTTGGGTTTTTTGTGGTTATTTTTGATTTGTTTTTGCTGATGAATGACCCTCCCTCCTCCCAGCAGTCATGAATATTCATGTATTTCTACTTAGATGTAATGGCACTTTATTCAACAACACGACCGCTTACCTGCTGGTTTCACAGTGTGAGAGGTCCACAAGGAAATTGTTCAAGTCACGCAGCTTCATAAGCAGGTTACCATGGAGACGCTTGAGAAGCACACTGCTATACTTTATTGCCAGATCATCCTAAATGGGAAAATGTGGTATGGGCCAACAGTTCTCAGTGGTTAATATCAGCTAATACACTCCATATATCACTGAAAGAACAAGAGGGTGCATGCCTTCATTGTGTCTCTTTACGTGTCCTCTGCAGCTATTTGACGTACCATGGCACTTCAATTGTAGAGTTCACATTTTGTGAGTACTGTATTGCGGGGTATTGCATTGTGGGCCTTTGACTGTTCTTGCCATAAATTGCGACACCTTCAATGGCACAAATCAGTACAATTCCAGGCAACAAGACTTGGTTCGCCACGAACGAGGGATTGTCATAAAAAAAATCAAATTGCGACTGAAAGGTAATTGAATGATTCAATCTGTGGAGCACACGCCAGTTCACATTCATTTCACCCCAGAGCAGAATCTCAAATTACAATCTGCAAAGGCCCCAAAGAGACTATTGTTTTACCCGACTCTTCAAATGAAGATCCAATTTAATCACATTGTTCAAGCAGAATGCACTTTCCTGGAAAAGCCGCTGATGTGCCGGTTGTGACATTTGATATCGATACATTTCAATTATGTCTGGATCGTCATACACAGGCTGTGTATTTAAAACCATGCTACTTGACAGCTGGACATTGTCAGCATCTGATGATCGGATTGCTGATCCAATAACATGAATGATATATATAATAAAATGAAATATATACATATATAATGAAATATTGTAAATAAGAACTATAAGAACATATATTGAAGACAGCCTAAATGTAGCCACAGCTGTATAGCGTAATCCAAAATTATGACTCACCTCTCAAGCACCTCTAGTACACTCGCTTTCTGTGGCAGCCAACAGCTATGGCTGCACCAAATGATCCCCCAATATATCATGTCTACAGGCCTACAGGCTGATTCAAACTTGAGATGTGAGGAGAAATGTGGTGATAGTAAAACAGCAGCTGGATGAATGCCAAGCGGGCTGTGTTCCGTTGAAGCCCCATCGTATTTTCTAGAATCACACTTAGTGGGACAACTTGGTCATATATTGTGACATTTATTTCTGCTGTGGATGTATGTATATAAGTTGAACACAAAAAATAACACTCATTAGATGGTTAAGATGTGAATATTATAGGTTTGTTGGAATGGTGTCCAAACTTGAAAGTGTGCTAAATGGATGGATTAGTTTGTAGACGGCTAATAGCAGCATATCGTTTTCAATTCATATTAACTTGTTTCACCTTTTGATTATACACCATAATATGGTGAAAGTTGTACAATGTGTACTCCATGTGGAAACTGGGTCTTTGCTGCTTGGTACTGTATACCATATTAATGCCTCTGAAACAGACCAACTGCCAGTTAGAGTTGTATTCAATGTGAGTGTGTTGCTGAAATCACACGTAATGAATAGTTTAGTGAATGAATGAATTAATGAAGAAGTATATTTCTCAGGTTTTTCCAGTGTATAACATTGCAGACCTCATAGCCTGTAGAAAAACATGGAAGTAGGTTGGTGAAGGTGCATTTTGAGCAAAGTGCATTTTGTCTGTGTAGGAGTAGCAGCAATAGTAGAGTTTTAAACCTCTGGCAGTTGGCTGACTGGGTAATGATCTCTCATGAGTGGTTGACAGGTCACATAATAACATACACCTCTGTAATCCTTATTTTCATCAAATATGTACAGTATCATAGCTTTTATAGTGTTCACTACAATACACATTAAGAAGTTGAACATTAAACATTAAACTTCCTTTCATAAGGACTGTTTTAGAGCGAACTACTATATCCGGTGGCCTGCAAGAACTGCAGTCACTTCCACATTGTCTTCAAAACAGCTGGGATGGTTGCCACTTGGCACACACCTGTTGGAAAGGCTTTTCCTCGCCTTATTGTCTATTAACATGAATAAATGCCATTAACTGAAGCATCTTTCTCAGTCACACTAGGAACGTTGCATGCTATATGAAAAATGATGATTTATCCTCACTGAACCCAGTAACATACCTGAGATGCTCTTAAAAACACCATCAATATGTCCATCAACAGCTTTTGAATGTTTAAGTACAGTATAAATCTGTGATCATTAAACATTTGATGGTAATTTTTAAACACTAATGGATGATTGGGCCACCTTCCACCAATCACTACCCACATGGAGACAATATCGCAAACACGGGCAGTTAAGGATGAACTGAACTATCAAAGTGGACACTTTAGTTCCCTATCGCAGGAACTGCAATCTATACGCTCTCAATATGCCTTTGAGTGGAGGATCTTTGCCAAATGGTGTCAGTCACGGGGGCACGATCCTTCTCAGTGCCCTATAGGTCCAATCCTGACTTTCCTACAGGACATGGTCATTATGGGATAGGCAGCGTCAACGCTCAAAGTATACCTGGCAGCGATTTCAGCATGCCAAGTTGGCTTGAATGGATCGACTGGGAACCACCCATTAGCATTGTGCTTATGGCTGGCGTGCGGCGCCTGTGGCCAGCAGGACCCTCCCTGGTACCGCCTTGGGACCTGCTAGTGGTCCTGCAGGCATTGGCAGA